>CALNXK010000142.1:215000-322500 GCA_942486035.1 Porites lobata | reverse complement strand
ACAATTATGTATAATGCTTTTTGTACCTACATTAATTTACACACTGATTCACGATAAGTCACGGTTTTACTTCCATTAGAATGCTTAATGACTTACGAGTTTTCTACTGCACCTTCGAACAGGTTTCTGTTTCCATTACATCGATTTTACACCAGTGGACGTGACGAGAATTAAAGTTGGCGCAAAGGTACCGACTTTGGCGCCAAAACGGATAACGAAAGTAATTGTTTAATATGAATGGGAAAATGAAAGGGGTTTGTGACAAGCAGGACTCAAATAGGGAGTGCGTTTGTTTTGTAATACCGTTTTAAAATGTTCAGCAAAAAGAGTAGATTTGTTCACCATTCATCACAATTGATGATGCCTTGATTATCAGCCATTATCGCCATAACATATTCCCGCTTTGGTCCTGTCTGTATACTTTTTGTTTTCTCGCACATGGAAAGAATTCAAAGCCGTTGATAGTTATCTCAAAGTCGACATGTCATGAGATGGCTGCAGTCGCTCGTATGCTATTAGATTGTAACGCTCTCTTTGCGTTCCGTCAAGTCCCGCCGCCGAATGACTAAATAACTTATACCCGCTACTTTCTTCTAACAACTTTTTAGGGCGCGTAAAAATGTGCCCTTTAAATCTGATCGATCGCCGAATAATGGTCAAACAAAAGGTTTCTCAAAACGTGTCAGGGTAAAACCTTTCTGGCCTTTCAAAATTTTTCTGTATAAAAGTTAATACATTTTACGTATAAATATGTCTTTAAAAAGTGATGCTCAGTGCAAAATGAAAAACGGAAACGGCCGTTTTTCCTTAGGTGACGTCAAGTTTGCCATTCTTTTTATTCTAAACAGATTTCATCGTTAAATCAAGGTGAAATAAATGGAAGTGTAAAGATCGTTTTAACTTAAGAAAATAAATGTGTTAGTGTACTGTCTAAGAAATTTGCGTGCAGGAATGGGCTGGAATGTCAGCAGTTGTCACTTGATAACTGATAAACTTCCTCTGGGCAGTGTTGATTTGTTCTGTTTCCTATTCACAACTATTGTATCACTGACCTATTATCGAGAGATCGTTGGATAGTTGCATGCTTGTTATGAGCTACGCTTCTTTAAAGATCATAAAGTAATGTTCTGATTGTCTTGTTCTATTCTTGAACATTCCACTGTTTTGTAGGTGCTGGGTTAAAAAGCCTATCGGTTATTTGAAAACGGTAAAATTTTGACGTTTTTCAAAAACATGATAAATAAACCAAAAAGAGTTTTAGATGAGTTCACGGCAGCTAATGGATCAAATGTGCATATATGCGTGCAACCTTCCAGTATGTACTCGAGAATGATGCACTGACTTGTCATGAAACAGATTTTTACCTCACGGGTCAAATTCACACTTGTGGAATGTAGCATATTATCCCGTTATTCTCTAACAAACTTGTGATTGGGTATAATGGGTGAAGTATTATTAGCTGTTATTAGCTGTTATCCCGTTATTCACTAACAAGCTTGCCATTGGATCTAATGGGTTTGTTATCTGATAACATTAGACTAGCTCTTAGCCAAAGATAATCTTGATCCTGATTGGCTCTAATAGCTGATAACAGGCAATAACAGCTAACAGCAATTAGTCCCAATTATATTGAACGAGTCCCAATTAAATTGAACGGGTGTTTTGATTAAAAATGATGAAAATGCTAAAAAAAGTATTAAAAAGAAACAAATTCGGAAACTCTAAACTGTGTTCGCGTTAAGACATGAAAAGATAATAAAATTATCCTTTAAAGGGTGTCATTCACAATTATTGTGTCAAAAGGTGTCTCACATATTTTGTCATGATGGGTGGCTAATTCCTTAAAGGTTGATAGTAATATCGAGGGCCTCATGACAGCTATGACCAGGGCAGATGATGGACATTACTCTCTTCTGTACGCGTTATAATGCTTGCATTAAATATTTAGGCAAACTGTAGTGAAAGACAGGTACCTCATAGTCCATAACAAATTTATTACAACTAACGTGAAGGAGTCCTAAGTACGAAACTCTCTAAAAGTTAAGCAAATTAACAGCATAGCAGAAAATATATCAATACTTCAACGGTCAAATGCAATCTTTTCTTCAACATGATTTTCCTAGGTTTAAAAAGATCAATCTCTCCTGTTTGACCCTAGTGAAATGCTTATTGTAAAGCACAGAGGTGAAGATTCGAGCAAAAAAAAACCACAAAGAACCCAAATGGAGTCTGAACTTAGTGATCTTATTATCTTAACCTTTGAGGAACAGTCCTGTTTAATTCTGGATTCCATTTCCAATCCTGTTTTCATAATTCAGATTCTGGATTTCATTTGCAGATTCCACAGTTTAGGGTTGCCAGACATTTTATGGATTGAACTGAATGAACATACCTGGACTGAATTGAATAAATACAATAAAAGAGAATTTACTAAAATGAGGACTAAATGGACTACTAACACTGTTACATTTTGGCTTGCCATAGCGGTTGCAAAACTCCATAAAGAAATGCAAGCAAGTCCATGTAAGATGATCATCAAAAGATCAACAACCAAAGCCTCTAACCTCTATTCTCAGTGAAACTGAACAAGGTGAACCAATCACTCATCATATTGAATGCAGAAAATAATATAGGCTACTTACCATAAACTGCCGCTTCTAAGCTCTCACACTTATAAGCCCCCCTCCTCCCCCAGTCATAGGCCTAACACTCTGTAAAAAAAAATAAATACATATTTGGTTATAAGCTTTCATGGACGTGAGCCCTCTCGAAATGTATTGAAATGAATTCGATTTTTCATGCAGTTTTGAGTCTTAATTAAAAACCAGTAAATGCAAAAATCATTTTGATCAGCACTGCTATTATAACCTGTAGCTTGTTTCGAAGCTCTTTTTCTGTTCTAGTTATAAGGCCCTTCGGATATAACCACTCCTTTAATATTAGCCCTCCTAACACCCCTTTCAAAGATGTGCAGGCCCAGGGCTTATAAGCTGCAGTTTATGGGATTTCAATGTCATTTGACACGAATGGTACTTTGCTTTAAAATGTACGTAAGTATTATCTGTAAGGACCATTTCAAAACACCGATCTTTTCAAGTACTGAACCTAAGTACATGAAGAGATCGACGTTTGAATCAATTAAATTAATTTGGGTCGACCCATAAATTAAGATCCAGTGGCACACATGGGAATTTCGACTGTCGAGCAACTTCGTTTCAAACGTCGAACTTCTCATGTGCCTGTTAATTTCCAGAGTCCTCATTTTGCTGTCCAAAGTGTACGAGCATACATAAATGTACAAGTTTCATTTCATTATGCATGGCCAAGTATTCCAAAGTTCTCTTCAAAATGTATACTTACACGTCTTGGGCCAGACACTTTTCCTTCCATTCCTGTTAAAGTGCAGGTATGTACAGCATAGTGTGTAGTTTTATTCTCTTTTGTAGCGGAGAAACATGAGCGTCAACCAGAACGAAAGTCGGAATCTTTCTTCATAATTTGGGAAATTCCAGTCCACTTTGAAGATGCTTCGAAATTATAATCGGACATCAATACCACCAGATCACATTCCAAAGGTATTACAATCTGAATGTTTTCTGAGCATTGCAACGTTGATGAAAATGTCGAATATGCTTCACATCAAAATCAGTCAGGGCGTCAGAGGGGCACTGGGACCAAGTATCAAGAAGTTTACCCACAGGGACCCCCACACAATCTGTTTGTAAACGGCAAGTCGAAAAAATTTCAGAGCCCCCCCCCTCCTCCTTCAATTCCTTCGCTTCCCTGAAAAAAGATCGCTAGACTGTATTAAATATATTTACCGTTATTGTCTTCAATGGTTTATACTATGACAAACTTGAGATACAGTTGTGATACAATTTTCTAAAGCATTTTTAGGATGAACAAGAGTGTAATAATTACTGAGACTACATTAATTGTGTTATATCTGTAAACCACGTGATATAGCTGAGTTGCACAGGTCATTAAATTGTTGAGTTGAAAACCATCCGATCTGTGTGATGTCATGTGTTGGTTTTGAAGTATACAAATTTTCAGAGCCCCCCCTCCTAGCGCCCCCCCTTGATTCGCTCCCGTAACTCGGAATATCCTTGGCTATTCGGAGCCAAGATGGCGTCTCGTTTCAAGATATTTTCGGAAGACGAAATTTGTGCGATAAATGAAGCAGTCGAACAAACAAATACCAAGAAAGCGACGAACTTTGGCTTGTCAGTGTTCACTGGTAGGTGGAAAATTATTTTCAGGCTGAATTTGCAACAGAATCGTAAAATGCACTTGACAAAATCCGCAAAATGTTAATAAATTGTAAACAAAGCCCCTACTAAGTGACTTTTTTAATTTACAAAAAGTTACTTTTTTCGGTTTTATCCAACTGATTTGGTAAATACTAAAACAACTATCGCCCCCTCAGGGTCGGTGAACAGTGCTAGATATACACCTTCGGTATATCCACACCACTATTCACCTCCCCTTCCGGGGATAGTTGTATAATATGTGCATGTTTAAGGCTAAATAAGTGTTGTGTTACCTTGCCTTCGGTAATTGTCGTCCTTTTGCATGAGAAGTGGTATTTTGAGCGATTTTTGCTGAGAAAAGAAAATTCGTCTCGTTTCGTTTTTTTTTTTCCTGTACCCTTTACGAGAAATAAGGTACTTCACTATCTGATAAAATGTTTTGAAAACAAACTTTGATCCATTGTACATCAATATAACAAAAAGAACCCCTTTAGGCGATGAGAGAGTAGAAAAATATTCTCAGAACATGAAAGACTCGGTTATTACAATTTCAGTCCGGTGTCAGTAGAATTAAAAAATAAATTAACAATAAAATAACTGATTTATTCCTCTTTGACGATCACCGCGGAAAAAAATTATACATTTGAAGGAGTTTGCAGTATTTCGCTTTGACGATATCCGTGAAATATAATAGAGAGTTATAACACACTTGAAATCTTCAAATTTGTAATCTTTTCTTCTGTAAAAAAATAATCTTGGAAATCACAGTCAATGCCTCTCCTTGTCTTTTCGCTCTCTAAATACCCTGAATAAAGAAACAGTATTTGTCGAAACTTATCCTTAAAGTGCAGTCAGGAAAATGTTTTGATATCAGTTGCTTTGGTTCACTGAGACAGATTTGAAACCAGTATCCAATGCTGACGTGTGTCTATTTCTTCGTTCGTGAGGGCAATTTGATCTTGAGCCTTTGATCCTAAGGCGCACAGCTAACAACAGCTTTTTTTTTTTTATTTTTTAGCAGATTTTTAGCTTTACTCCTCTCCTCGTCGAAAACCTGCACTCATTTTTCCACCAAGCAATTCAGGACTAATCTATTTATGTCTCTAAACCTGGCATCAACGATGATAACTTTTCGTCAAACATTAGCGCCTAAGAATGATCCGGATTTTAAGCTCGAGACAATCAAAATTCCCATGCTACCATTACATACAAGCTCTGCTATACACCGTGACGTGATAGTGGAGGGAGGTTAGAGGAAATATTTGAAGTTAAATTTACACAACTTATACGAATGACGCTATATAGATGTACTCATCGAGAAAATGTTTTCTACTTTAACTGAACGAAATAACATTAATTTGAATACCCGAGGCACTGATCCATATTTTTAACATGTGTTTTTTGCGCATTTTTGCTTTGCGTGATACATTTCCACCACAAGAGCAAAGAATCGAGGTTTGTGATGTTTTGTTACCGATATTTATCATTCATTAGCATTAGGAACTGAAATAATTCAATTTGACGACCAGGGACGGATCTTTGGAGCTCAAAGACGGACATTTGTCATGAATCAAATAAAGGCAAAATAAAGGACAAGTTTCGAAGTTTCAAAATGGGCTCTACTGAAAGACTCCTTCTGCATGGTACTGACAGAAAAATTAAGAGTCTTAAACCTTACCTAAATAATTAAACTTTACGATTGATTCAAAGTCAGTCAATAACAGAAATGTATGAAATGAGGACAATTGAACGCCTTTAAGCTTAGTATTGGTAATAAAGACTCCCTCGATATACGTGAAACTTTCAAGACACTAAAAGGCCGTTTGACTGATCTGACTTATTTATTCAGTCTTTTATTAAGTAATCAAACATTGGTTTCCATGATCCACATTTGGATTTAATTTTTGCCTTGACTTTAAAAAATGCCAAGGCTCACCGATGAATGCAGTGGCGTAGTCTCTTTCAACCAAACATGATTCATAAACAGATTAGATACCAGAATTAATGATACTAAACGGCGTATGATTAATGATATTAAACAATTCCAATTTTAGATCTGCCAAGAAAAGCTTCACTGATTGATAGATTGGACTGGACATAAGTAAGAGGGAGAAAAGTGACATTTCTGTTTGTTAAGAGGATGAGCTACATTTACAAGTGTGTCACTGATGAAAAATAAGCTAACAATAGCCATTTTAAGATATCGAACAGTAATCAAGGTAAACTGGACAAAACAAGAACAAATTAAGGAAACTCCAAAATTTTGGATGAATCAAATGATTATTTTTTATGGAATATTGCGGTTGATACTGTCAAAGATGAGACGTCTGGCATCAATTTTATCGGTAAGAACACTTTTTTGAGACTCTTTGCAAGTGTAATATAAATATTCAACAAATTATGTTAAACCGAAGTTCAAATTATCACTTTATTTCCGCTATCAATTTAAGCGAACTGCAAAATGTGTTTATATTTTGTCGATTCGGTTAAGATTTTCAGGTTTTGTCGCTATTGTCAATAACCTGATCTGAGTCGCGTTAATATTATTATTGTCAGTATTAAAAAAGCTAGGAGTTCCTATACATAACTCACCGTCTATTCAAGTGCTTTCTGTAAATCTTCTGTGAATATTCGATTTCCGTCTCTTGGAATCCCAAGGCGATTTCCCAAATTTAATTCTGGCTTTGTACTCACCAAATTTGGAAGCATAAAATTACAGCAAGTTTCTGCCTACGGGACACGATGATATATTTTACCCGTGAAAACACTTTCACAGATATTTCAGTAATTGTTAGTTCGAATTTACAAAGAGATTTTCAAACTCAATATTTTTGTGGCTAAGCACTATCAAAACATAGCTTCCACGCCATGAATAACCTGGACAATTTCAAATAGCCAGCCTTATTGTCTGCCAATCGCCAAAACTAAGTTTATAGAAATTTTCTGGAAATTTCGGTATGTTATCTGTAAGCCTTCAATAAAGAGCTCTTCAATTCAGGCTGTAAATTTTCGAAGAAAATACAGAGATTGTTCTTTGTGATAAAGATCTTCAAACTGATACCCTATAGTGAATAGCTACCGTGAATAAGCGAAAAAGAAATCCCAAATCCAGATCTGATATGTAAGATCGATTCCTCAGTTGTTGTGGAATCATCTAATCTTACATGAATCTTACGAGAAACTTATTCAAACAAGGAAATTCTGTGATTGACTCACTTGTAGAGTGTTGGTATGTACGAAACCTGCTTCTTTTAATCTCGCTTTACTGAAATTATGCTTATTAATACAAAGTTTCATGTTATGTATTCTTTCTTCTCGTTTCTTTTATTAAAACAGATCACTAGATGAGGAATGAAAACATGGTAAACAGCTGAGGTAAATCATATGTGAGCTGCACGTACTCTTATCTCCTTACGCCCATAGAGTATATGTCTGTTTTTTCCCAAACATACTCCAATACACAGATCAGAGACGCGTAGAAATGACTGTTCAATACACAGGTATATTGTCAATAAGCACTAGTGTAGTAGGAAACTTGGGGGAACAGTAATCCTCTACAATGAACTCAAACTCTTTGTCTCTTTAAACTGTTTTAATGTGGATAACTTGTTGCTCAACTTTTCACAATCAAGGCTAGCAGTATCTCTCTGACAAGACCTAGTTACAGCTCCTTTTATCTTGACTGAATCTGAAGGCTGCCAATCTTACTCAAACTAAAATAATCTTACATCAGTAAAAATTCGATTGGCTATAAGAATTATTAACATATTTTCCTTCGAGGTTGTGTCGTAATAGGAAAATCAGTTAAAACTCCAAAATTCACTTTTGTCCAACAGTTGTCCAGTCAAAACAAAACAGTCAGAGAGACACAAAAATTACAAGGAATGTTTACATGAATGAAAATCACATATGTACAATATCGTTACTCTAAAATGTACAATTTGTCAATTCGCGTACAGTGCTTAAGTTGTCGTTTAAAAGCTTCTTGTTGGAATATCGTACAATGGTAATTAGTCCCGCCTTTTTTCATTTATTAACTAAAAGATTGTTTACAATCCCTAATCAAAAATCAATTAGCAAGATATTTACATTGCGAAAGCCTTTAAACAAAGATATCACTCGTTACAACTTTTAGCAAGTAAATTGAACTAGGCAGTAACAAAAGCTTGTTTATTACAACGAGTTAACTAAGATAGTCTGTTGGACAAAGTATTCTTTTGGAAGCGCACTGAAGTTTCGATCAAACCACTAAATACGCGAAAGATAGTAAAAATAGGAATGCTTAGGAAAAGACAACTTGGTAAGGTCAAGCTTCTGAAGATTTAGGAAAAATCAATTAAGCCAATTAATGTAAGATAACAAACAAATGTCGTTAAATTTACCAGAACTAATTAGATTAAGAACCTCTGTGTGGGTTCAGTTTAAACAAAAAGCATCATTTCTTAATTAAATAGTGGCACGTGTACAAAGAAAATCGACGTCCAAAAGAGCATCTTTACAGAGAAAGGCCAAACCTTATTAACGAAAAACAAATAGCTTTTGTAAGCTCAGTACATTCTAGTAGAACGTATTTATATAACAATTCAAAACACTCTACTCAGTGATAATAATAATTAAAATATTTTAAAATAGCAATGCTTGATGATTCATTAACGTTCCTTATTCGATAAAGGTATTTTCATTTTGGTAAAAACTTATACCCAAAAATATCGTTTTACACTAGCCATCATTTGCCACGTTATAGAGAGGATTTTCAGTGTCCAATGACCAGTATAAAACTTGATTCATGTTTAGCTTCTTTACCGAACAACAGTAAGTACGACTAAGAAATGTCTTATTTGGATATACTGCCGGTTGTGTTAACTTAATAATAATAATAATAATAATAATAATAGTAATAAATTTTTTTCTATAGCGTCAA
Source organism: Porites lobata (assembly GCA_942486035.1). Lineage (NCBI taxonomy): Eukaryota > Metazoa > Cnidaria > Anthozoa > Scleractinia > Poritidae > Porites > Porites lobata. The sequence goes on along the minus strand of CALNXK010000142.1, from coordinate 313,326 downwards.
TATCACTAGCTGTTCTAGGCGCTTTACGATATTACCAGTAGATTCACGATCCAAATATTATGTTCTTATCTCACTAATATCAGTTAAATGGAAACGACATATCTTGCATATCTTTTTAATAATGTCTTCCATATCAGCTCTGGGATCGACTATCACTCCAAGATTACGAACAGACGAGGGCGGTTGAATAGTTTCACCCCCGACACGAACAAATTACAATGAAGGACTGTGATGATAAAGTGAACTGAGTAGAAGCAGCTCGTTTTTTTCCTCATTTAGTTTAAGACCGTTAAGAATTATCCAATTGTTGATTTCCTGTACACATATTTCAGTGCTAGACTTTGCTGAGAAGAGAAGACCTGTGCTTGATTTATTCTGGATTGAGAAATAGACAAAGAAAATTGTACTTCTTTTAAGTTTTCAGTAATATAGTTTAGAAAATCAAATCCTAATTTAAAAAACGACAGCGTTTGGATTATGCTAAGATTCAGTTTTGCAAACTGTTCTCAATCTCTCACTGCACAAAAAGGTGATGCGCTGACAGACATCCTCATAAAGCTACAACACCGCATAAAAAGATTGCCGGGTGGTGTAAGGACAAAATTTAGCTATATTAAGGGATAGAACCTACACGTAATAAAATTATAATAAATGTAAAAAAAAATGGTGTTGTGGTTGGCAGACTCTCGGGTATGGAACAAAAACATGATCTGCAAAGGAACCCTGCAGTTACTGAAAAATACAAAGCACGAATTTCTTCATGGCAAGGTAGTAAAAGAACCAATCAAAATCCTCAACGTCTTTTACGCACGAAACGTAATTGAAGCCCTATTTCTTTTAAACTCGTTTAAAAACGTGAAAAGTTAAGTAATTATTGTAAGAGAGATAAATTAAGCGGTCGCGATCATCATTGCTATCATTTGGCTTTGACAATCCTTAAGCGAAGGTAAGTTAAGTTCTAAACACGCTGTAAATAACGCTAAACGATCTGAAATTTGGCATGAAAAGAGTCGTTTCTTTTATTCTAAAAATATAGTCTTGGAGATTCCATAGCATTCAAGCCGTTCATTTTTTTCGAGGCATGTCTTAAGTACGGACTGAAATATAATAGTGTTAACCATATTTATTGGGCTTCTATTTAAAATAATCCAAAATACTTGTAATCCAACTTTTAGTGCACAATCAAGTTAAAGGACGTTGATGATGCGATCACAAGTTGAACTGTCAACGATGTTATTTGTAGTGATTTTATCGCTCAAGGCTGCTTTCTGTTCTGCTAAGGACAAAAAACCACCAGACACCAAGGTAACTGCATTTATACTCATGGCCACTGCACATGGATTTGATTATAGTTGAATAATGTCAGTACGTTATGGAAAAAAATAGGTATAAAAAAATTCAAACACAAACTAAAGGTGGTGTGACTACTTGTAGAACATCACAAAAAAACGATATTTTGAAAAGAGAGAAATTATTTCACGTTTATATCAATTAAAAGTAACCTTGTTACTAACGTGGTAGAAATGTATATCCTCTTTGGTGAAAAAAATGAGTTTCTTTTATCACAATTAACTATTTCATGAAAGAAATCCAACTTCAAACTTGCAAAATTAAGTAACTACTTCCTCACCTGGATTGAAACGCTAAATGACAGATAAAATTGTCAAGAGCTAAAGGCATTTTGTCACCGACTTTTCTTTATTTGACAGCCTGTTTCATCTTGTCCATCTTGTAATGGCGGACAAACCGGGATATGTGGACATACATGACATGCGTCCCAGGAGCCCCTGGGGCAACTGGTCGTGATGGAGCCAAAGGAGACCTGGGCAGCCCGGGGAAAACTGGGACCCAGGGACCACGTGGGGCTGATGGAAAAAAAGGAGCAAAGGGGGAGCCTGGGAACCCGGGTTTCTCCGGACAAAAAGGAGAGCGAGGAGACAAAGGCGACAGTGGAACGCCACGACTGGCTTCACACATGAACTGGAAGGAGTGTGCTTGGAAAAAGGGAGACGACAAAGATTCAGGACTGATATATGTAAGTGAGAAATATGCCTGTGTACTGATAAGAACAACAATACTGTTGATAAATTTCTCAAAACGAAGAATTCATCAATATAATTAACTTTCGTGGTGCCATAGATGACATTTTTAAAATATTTTCTTTCTTTCTTTCTTGCATTTTTTTGTTCAGAACTGTGATTTTGTCAAGAAATACCCTGACACCTCCCTCCATGTCTACTATGCTGGTAATATCGGGATTTACAACTGTGCCTTATGCTGTAGTCGCTGGTATTTCAGCTTTAATGGGGCCGAGTGCAGCTCTCCAGGAACTATTGACGGTGCTTTCTTCATGCGAACAAGAGGAAACCACAATTGTCACCGTCACCGACATATTGAAGGTCACTACAATAACATTCAAAAAGGAAAGGTGCGAGTGGGATTCTGGGTTGGAAAGTGCGTAACAGGCCATAAGCTCGCTGATGCCTACATTGGTTGGCATTCAATGAATCGTATCTTCATTGAGGAAGTACCGAAAGCTCAGCAGTAAGCACGTGTCATACGATGAGCTGGACGTTAGACTTGAGTCATGATGTAATGAGGTTTCTAAAGCAACGGTTGTTTTCAAGTCTGTCAGATAAAGAATAAAGTCCAGAAAAATCGATCCTCTGTTATTTTGGTTCACACTTGTCTCACTTATTTTCCTAATGGAGTCTTAAAAAAACCGTGCCTTTCGTGGGATTATAAACTGCCTTTTTCTTCAACTCCCCTAATTCGTCCACCTGGTCATTATTCCATTGCGTCACCACCAGAATTTTATCGGTCAATTGCAGTGAGATGATATTAAAATCTTAGATCCTTATCTCATACTTGATTCATTCAAAGGGAAAACGAAGCATAAATGTTCTTTTTTTTTCTGTTAATTTTTCCACAGCACGACACTTTAAATATCCATGCATTCTTCGCTACGTTTTGAACTCGCATCTCAACCTTATATGGCGAACAACTATTCACTGTGGCATATGTAGGTTTGGGAAGGGCAAGCGCTGTACACAAAAACACATAATTGTGTAGTGTAAAACATAAAACAACGCAACGGCGAAAGAAAATGTTGATCTTTCATCGTACATACTTTTATGCCTGAATCATAATTTTCGCTCTTTTGTTGATTTTTAATCTATTTCTTACAGTAAAGAGGAAGTGAGCTACATTTAAACCATAGAGCGGTTTCTTATGACGTCAAGGCGGCCATATTGGTATACAAAAAAAATTAAAAATGGTGCCTGTGGGGATTGAACTCTTTTCTTATGTAACAAAAAATCTTTTCCTCCAAGACATTTGCATAGCTGCTGACCACGTGAGTGATAACGATCCAAATGTAAAGGATATGAATAACTGGGGTGCTAACTTGTTTAGTAAATGTCACCTCAACGCCCTTCCCCCCCCCCCCCCTTTGTACGCTGTGCAAACACCATTTGCAGTCAAGGACGAAACACTCTAGATAGTTGGATGAAACAATCGTCGGTGACGTATCCGGGACGACCGGCCAGGGAACTCACAACATCGCTAGGAACACATGACCCGGAGCGAATTGGCTGCGCTTCCTTATAAGGCCAGTAGTCACCTTGCCCTTCATGGATATCTTTCAATTCACCTCTCCGAAACTCTACACCCCCTTTGTTCAGAAGGTCGATAACGCTATCCACTAGATAAATCGACATCCTATGGATTATAAACGCAGTTGGTTTCACCAATACTTATCCGCTAGATAGTGATTTATCCGGTGGACGGAGCTATTAAACGTTTGAACAATCGTCGGGGCGCCATAATGTTAAGTTTATAGTCAATTAAAACATTCATGCTGATCTGTTTCTCTATATGATCTGTCAGATAATAGACGATAGACCCTGTTAGATGCATTTGCAAATATGATTAGATTTAATTTAATGCTCCCGTTGCTTTCTAATGGTAAATTTCCTCTTTTTTTCTCTTTAAACTAGATCCATCTTGAACACTAACAGTCCTTAGCTTCAGTTCACAACTGTCAAATCAACTTCCTTAATTTTCAGCGCATTTTGTCAGTTACTAATTTCCTCACCATATAGTGCATAAAAGTATAGTGAAAACCAGCGAAAGTGGAAACCAAGAATAGAAGGTCTAGACAGGCGAAATCGCGAGTGAAGCAAATGATGAATTTCCTTTGTTTGTAATAATGTTACGATTAGTTTGCCCTTGAGCGAAACTGACAACAATATGTGTCAAGTCTGTTAAACGATTAGTTCGCCCTCGAGGGAAACTGACAAAAATATGTGTCAAGTTTGTCAACGGTTGACAGACCTGACACATTGTTGTCAGTTTCCCTCAAGGGCAAACTAATCGTAACGTGTTTCGATCGATCGGTTGTCGCTCCATGCAGTAATGTACCAGCATGATTTTAAAACATGCAATAAGAAAATTTTGCCGTGACACTAATGGAGCGACGCTTTTTATATGTATATTTTGTTGTTCTGCTTTATATAAAGCTGAAGGTATAGTAACCCAGAAGATACAAACAGAATGATATCCGACCTTCAGTTATAAACCATTTGGTTCTCGGGTTGGAGCAGTCTGCTGTGCCTATAATCAGCACTGATTACGTACTACAAACGTGGGATTTTTTTTATTGTTTTAAGAAACGATCTTACAAAACTCACCAGAGTGTACGTTAACAACATGGGATGCCTGTGGTCTAAAAAATACACTAACTTGTGAGTAAATATCTCGCTTTCTGTTTCATCTACGTGACGCAAATTAATCTCCCAAGAAAGAAAGCGTGATATATGGCTTTCTGCTATTGGAAAAATCAGAATATAACAAGGAATCTGAGATAGCGAACAAGGTGTACTGACGTATTATAAACTGGGCCGCGTCACGCGAAAAAGGGCCCGGACGACATATATGTTACTGATCTTTGTTTTTCTTGAAATTTGTGGCCTTTAAGGGTAGAGAAGTATCACAGATATGGAAATATTCATGCTGCAAGAGTTAAAGTGCGAAAAATCGACCTTAGGAAGGGCGCGCTCACGTAGGATTCCGCGCATGATTTTCCGCCATGTTGGACTCTCTTAACTTCAAATTTCAAGCGAAAGACTAGGCCCACGATTTCAGTTCTAAAGCAGAAAATTATTTGATTGCCCATGAGGAAGTTAAATAAGTCTAGGACTGTAGCTAGGCTGGGTACTTTCTTGACAAGTAAGAGTTTCTCGATGGGTGAATTATTCAAATCTTTCCGCGACACCACCAGACTGAGAAAACATCACCAGCGGCGAAAGACTGGGACTGGGTGGAAGTGATAAACTACGCTATTTGAATATAATGGAAATATCTATGAGCAATTTCGAGCTGTTTCTTTCCTTCCAGCGTGGCTTTTGTGGTTCATTTATCGCTGTTCACCACTGTGCAGTGAGGTTCTGTACTTCAAAGCATTCTACAGCATTCTAGAATCAAAAATCGGTAAAGAGGGAAGCGACAAAACAATCAAAACAAACCACTCGAGCGGCAAGTTGTTGAAATGCTCTGCAGTTTATTCCAACAGCTCTACACAAGATTGCTCACATACAGGAAATCATTAGAGATACAGGTAGGCAAAACTGTTTCCGTTTGAATCACCTTTAGCCCTCGGCTTCGTACTGTTAACATTACAATCATGAAATGAATTCCTCTTGTGTATACCCAAAGAAACATTCAAAACTGATTTTTTTATGTCTTGGCTCTAAATTCTGAGTACATTTGCTTCTTTTAAAGCAAACTGAGTAGCCACCTCACTATGTTTTGGTGTTATTTTTATCACATGTACAAGAACTATTTTGACCAGTGCTATACAGTTTCGAGTTTAATATATTTTTTTGCCAAAAACTTAGTTACTGGGACCAAATGAGCATATTGAGTATTTTAATGGCTTAAAAAAGAATCAAAGAAAGACTATCGTACGCGTCAACTCGTGGGAATGTTGTTTAGAAAATAATCAAATGGTTATCAATTCCGGTTTTCCCACATTAAATTGTAAGAAATGACAGAAATTCAGATTGTTTATCCATATATTAAATACATTATCTTTTCACTGGAAACACAATACTTTTCTTGCTGTTTATTGCACTTTATTAAATAAGAGTTATATATTTAGGTATATATTTAAAGAAAAACAACAAAACAAGTAAGCAAAAAAAGACCAAACAAACCAAAACGGGAAAAAAAAGAAAGAAAAAAAGAGGGGAGAAAGAAAGCAATGAGCAGCACTCGAACCCTGCACCTTCGACTCGTAGCGACTTTACCTAACCACTACACCACTAAGGCTGATGACGTCATCTCGGCGAGAAGTTTTTTATTTAATGCTTTTTCCACGGAAACTCCGCCAGCAAACGCCGTTAAAGATGATCGAGCCGCGTGAAACGGCGCTACTGACAGTTAAAAAACAACAACAACAAAAACAGAACGCATTTCATGGGAACATGAATGAAAGAACATACACTGTATGCTTAACAAAGCCGATACACCTCGTCTGCGAAGTACAATGCAAAACATATGTTTTCTTATCTCGATTTCAGCTGTTACTTTGAAGCTAATCAGTAACATGAGAGGACACAGAGGCTTTTTACTGGAAGTACCATCGCACGCAGGGAAGTTTTCTCCGCGGGCAGCTAATCCGACTTAATCCCATTTAATGTGTCGGGCTGCTCGAAAGTGCGAAAATTTTCTTGTCGTGTATTAGATTTCAGATACATTTTCTTAATCTTCATTTCGCGCCAGAATAAATTAGTTTGCGCGCAAAGGGCTCCTAAAAAAATCACAAGGTTTCTCCCACTTCGAGGCCACCTTCTGGAGATACGCCGGCTTGGTAGCCGGAATACATTGCCGAGGCGAAGATCTGGCATTTTTTCCTCCTCGTCGTCTTTTCTTCGCGACAAATGTTTATATTTGTAGTGAGAATGCATCGCATATCAGTGGTTTTTACTTCATGTGGCTTGCTACTTCTGAAAGAAGAGTGCCGGATTTCATCGTTTTGTTCATGTTTATTAGTGTTGGCAAATGTAAGGTAAATGAACCGACCACGTAAGGTAAGAATTGAAGTTTTAAATTTGTTACTCGGCGAAAAATCGTGGAATTGGAATTCGTGAAACTCGTGAGTATTACCTCTGTTACCTAATGTCATGCGATGACTCCTCGCTTTTTCGATGCGTAAAACGGATACAAACGTTACATTTCTTTCGCAAAGTGAAGTATAATTTACTTAACGAGACCATTTGACGACTATTTCTCGTTACATGCTTTATTCATTATATTTGCTTGAGTTATTCAGGCTACATGCCAGGAGTTTGATGACAATGTTTGTGTGCTATAATTATGCTGATAAGTTTTTGCACCTTTATATTGAAACTCATGTAAGCCAAACGTTTGTTAACTCTAGCAAAACACTCTTCTATTATGGAGGAACTTTTAACGTCTTTCGGGGCCCTAATATGGTGTCAGATTTTTAGGGGAAACAAAGCTTGATTTTTGGCCAAACAGACTATAGCTTTTTTGCCTTTGAAGAGAGCGCGAGGCAAACGTCCGTGAGTACAGTGTAAGACAGTGATTCTTTAGGTAGAGCTAACAAACATAGGCTGCACTTTAGGTGGCACACCCATGGGTGCAGTGTAACCTAGTGATTCTTTAGGCAGAGCTAACAAACATAGGCTGCACTTTAGGTGGCACACCCATGGGTGCAGTGTAACCCAGTGATTCTTTAGGCAGAGCTAACAAACATAGGCTGCACTTTAGCTGGCACACCCATGGGTGCAGTGTAACCTAGTGATTCTTTAGCCAGAGCTAACAAACATAGGCTGCACTTTATGTGGCACACCCATGGGTGCAGTGTAACCCAGTGATTCTTTATGTAGAGCTAACAAACATAGGCTGCACTTTAGGTGGCACACCCATGGGTGCAGTGTAACCCAGTGATTCTTTATGTAGAGCTAACAAACATAGGCTGCACTTTAGGTGGCACACCCATGGGTGCAGTGTAACCCAGTGATTCTTTATGTAGAGCTAACAAACATAGGCTGCACTTTATGTGGCACACCCATGGGTGCAGTGTAACCAAGTAGTTCTTTAGGTAGAGCTAACAAACATAGGCTGCACTTTATGTGGCACACCCATGGGTGCAGTGTAACCCAGTGATTCTTTAGGTAGAGCTAACAAACATAGGCTGCACTTTAGGTGGCACACCCATGGGTGCAGTGTAACCCAGTGATTCTTTAGGCAGAGCTTACAAACATAGACTTGGGATGGTAACAAGTTTTCCAGTTAAAACTTGGTCATAAAGTGGTACACCATGGCACTTCGACTATTTCATTATCGCGCTTGTTTTGACGCACAATTGGTAGTCAGGAGAAGTCGTATTGTCTAAAGCCATAGCAAAAGACAAATTTACACACATCAAGCGTTAAGGTAAGGTAATACACGGTATTTCCTTCAGGTACATTTACATTTTCTGTTAGGTTATAAGCGATTAAATCGCATGCAGCGACGAAAAAAACGCGAAGCCGTCAGATATTCTAGAACCGTGTTATTTACAGTGCTGTGCATTATTATTGCTTAACTAACTAACTACGCGCTGATGGAAATAAGTTTCGGCCGCTTTAAATTTTGAAACAATTCACTGGTACTGTATAGTCATGAATTGGAGCGGAAAGTTAGGACGCGAGCAGGGCGATTCAGGGGCACCCAACGACAATTTTCGGAAAATTATCTGTTCGGAAGACGATTTGAGGTCTAGAATTTTCGGATCATTTTCTGAAAAATTTCTTGCTTGCCCTCCTCTCCTAGGATTTTCGAACTTCAAAAAAATCGTATAATTGCCCATTTTTAACGGATTTTTACCCTAAAAAGGTCACCTAGAATTTTCGGGAGCCTTTTTTCTGGCTGAAATTTTCGAAAAGGTAAATTTTGATCCCTATAATTTTCGGATCACTATACTTTCAGCTAGGAAATCCGAACAGATGAAAAATTTTTAGGGGATAAAAATAAGCCTTTATCTAACGTTTAAATACTAAAGTACGTTCAACAATGCTATGTTTATGTGGTTTTGAACTATATTCTCGTTGGGTGCCCCTGGCGATTCTGCTGTGGTTTCTGTAATGTAGAAGATATTACGGCAATGAGGCTCCCGAGGTCCGTTCTGGAAATCACAACTACATGTAGGATGAAATGTATTCTGCGTGCAGACGTCTCCTTTTCCAGGTTAGGTTAAATAAACCGTACCAACGGTTTGTTTAACAAAGCTCCCGCGAGACGGTTTCTTGGTGATTTTATTAATTTTTCCGATCCACTTTTTTTTTCAGCTCTATTTTCGCGGCTTTTGCGATACAAACTGTATTCATTTTTAGTTGTGATGGCATTACACTGCTTAATCATGACGGCTTTGGAAGAAACTGAATATATTGCGCTTCGCGATTTCGCAAAATTGCTGCGGGAATTAAAAAATATTTTCTTCTAAAAAAGCGTTTTCACGCTTCTTTCTCTAGTCAATTATCTCGTTTGTCTCGTTTCCTAAAGGTCCTTGAGAACAGAATAAGACAATATTTTATTACCTACAACCTAAAAACCCGATTTTTGACCAGATCGAAACAAAACTGACCTCTGAAATGGAAGAAGAAAAGCCTTTTATTTTTGCCGGCTTCGGCCTGCCGACGAGATCGTGTCTGTTTTGCTTTCATATGATGACATTTTCCTGACAGAAGGGTGTCGGGAAAAACACCTCGCGCTGATCATACGTGACAAAATCCGCCGCGCCTAAGCTAATTAAGAAAAGTCTCCTCGAAAGCTCCATACAATTCCTTATAACAAAATTATAAGGAATTGTATGGAGCTCTCCGGGATACTTACAGCGCAAGCCCTTTGTGTCTTCTCATGGGTCAAAATCACATCCATTTTTGGCCGGTGAGGGTAAAAGGCGGAATGAGTTTGCGGAATGGCATGTGGCATGGCTTGCGGAATGACATAATTATGCGGAATGTAAAATATGGAAATTGGCGCAAAGAAATAAATTAAACTGAAAGGCATGCGCGGGTCATTGACGCCCCTTTCTTGGCGCCAATTTGAGTGAACAACTGCTTTACTGGTTCACGCATTTAGACATTTATCTAAAACATACCCGAGAATTAGCTAGGGTTCCTGAAGGCAGCCTCCACACGAAAACATTGAAGTCCGGTAAATATACTGAGGCGTGACCAAAATAACTTAGTTTCCTCGATTAGCAAGACGAAATATCTTCTTTTTCCGTTATCCTTAGCGAATTTAATACCATTGTTAGAGTCCTTATTTTTGAGTCGATAGAAAGTGAATCCCAGAATACTTGTGCATTTGATTTTTTGCTTCTTCAAAATACTGTCGGCACCGAAAGTGTTACTCCTTCGATCAAGAATTACGTTGCGTTACTACCTTGATTTCGTGACTGTGATTTTGACAGCTCCATCTCTTCAAACGTACGTTGTGCCACGTGCAGTCACGGAACAGACTGTCACGCAGAGTCGCCGGCAGGTAAAGTTCAGTGTTTCAAAATGGCTAAAATTGACCCAGTTTCACCTTTTTACCCCATTCTTTGATTGAAAAAAAAAGCAATTTTGCAAAGGGAAAACCTACAAGACGTACGAAAAACGAGCCATTGGGCTGTAAATATCTGTTTATGTGCGTTTCGAAATTGGAAGTTCTACAGAGAAATTCTCGATTTTTGTTGTTGTTTTTCTTGTTTACACAATACAGACAATTTATACCGCCAGCCTACCATGAAAATTCCTGAACTTCGATGGTGTCTTACAGAGATTTCCTTCACTTACCCAAGCCAATTCCCAGGTATGTTTTAAATGAATGTCTAAATGTGTGATTTAAATCGCAAGAAGAGAATTTGGAGTTATACCACATGTTAAATATTGGCGGCGAAAATGAGTAACGAACTGAAATTTTTGTTATCCTGAAAACCTATCCCTCATTTTTAAAATTATTTCAGTACGACCAGCTTCCCTATTGTCCAGAAAGTATCTTCTAGTGGAAGGAAAAGAATTTTTCTGTTCGTGGAAAGTGTCCAAATTTCTCCATCCAGCTTCGTTTGCGAACGCGAGGAAAGTTGATGTTAGCGAATTTCAGGTTAAAATTAATGCAGTCTGAGACTCCGGCGACATCGAAAACCGATCTTCTATTTTTTCTCCCGAACAAAAGGCTTTCGGCGGGAACAATCTACGTTAGGTTTCTCTTTTACCTAAAAGCTATCTATGAACAAAAATGAAAGAAATTGATTTTTCAACTCTTGTCACGAAATTAAGATTTTGGTCGATTTTTCTGTTTCGCACGTCTCAAGCTCGCAGTTGAGGAAACAAAATACAAGATTCATTCATCTCTGAATAATATTATCAATTATGTCACGATCACGTAACCCACAGTCTCATAAAGAAACACTTCTCACACGGTTTCGAATACAAATATAGGTAACAAGAAACTGTTGAGTTAATCGTACAAGCATCTTTTGTAGAAAAAATTAAAGTAGAAGGGAGCGTGACCTTCGAAAACATCTTTTCTTCAATAGACGAAGAATCTTTTTGGCTGTGCGGAAAAGGCTGGTCGACAATGAGCCTTCGTGGTTTTTTTTTGATTGTCATCAAAGGTTAAGCCCGCAACATTAAAACAGCGGCTGCGTTTGCAAATTGATTGGCGCCAAAAAAGGGTGCTCTTTTCAGTTTAATTTATTTCTTTTGATCATTCAGCAGCGTATATTAAGGGTGCGTTCCTTTCGGTGAATCCAAAAACGGATTTTAGATCTAAGAACGGATTTCGCGTTCCTTTCGACAAATCCAAATCCGGATTTTTGATCTGGTGAATCCTTTTTGAAAAAGGATTCATTGGATTTGAAATCCGAAGAATCCAAATCCAGATTAACGGATTAGTCATCTACGCTGTTCCATTCACAGTGGATCCGAAATTAGTCAAATGATCCAGCGGTATTTCCAGTTGAAGTATTCCCATAGAGGTCGTAGAGTTTCCTCGTTGCTGTCATTTGCCGCAAAACATCTGAAAACACTAGAAGATTGTTCCAGGTACATTAAAATATCCATATACTAACCACTTGTCTCTAAAGATGGCTTGAAATCAGAAATAAGTAAAAGTAACAAATGAACTGCTATCTAATTACAAACTCGCTTGTAGACGCGACAGGCACTAAATCGTGCTACATAAAAAAATCCGAGCTATGGAACTGGATCAAACTGGCCGACATGCTTTAGATAATTTTCAATTTTAATGCGCTTCTTTCTTTGTCTGTTTTATATGTTCCATCGTCGCTATTCAAACTGCCGACCACTAAATTCTGCACGGTATAATCGCATAATTTGTCAAGCAGTAGAAAACACGTCATTTTTTGGGAGGATGTCGTGCATACTGCACGCTTTGGCGAAAGATTACCAAGGTTACAAATCCAATTTCGGATTTCGCGTTCCTTTCGACCGCGAAATCTGGCAAATCTGGGATCAAAAATCCGTTTTTGGATTCGCCGAAAGGAACACACCCTAAATTCCGCATAATTATGTCATTCCGCAAGCCATGCCACATGCCATTCCGCAAACTCATTCCGCCTTTTACCCTCACCGATTTTCGGCTCATACAGGTTCTTAAGAATAGCATGACATGACATTTTCTCACTTTCAGATCACTTTCCAGCAAGCTGGAATTTGTAAACAGTGTATCCCCCGTTATATTGAGAAGTCGAAGAGAAAATGCTCATCTTCTCGTCAATAAAATCCCGAAGTTAACCATTGTACTCATCTGAGAGACTCTTCCGTGTCTTAAATTTGGTAAGACCTCTAACCGTGACGTAAAAAAATTGCCACAAAGAAAACTTTGAGTCTCAGCAGCGAACAATGCACGTTCTCATAAGAATTTGATCACACCGAACTTCGGGGAGCGTGTGCTTCTTCGGAAACGACAGATCTTCGCACTCTCGAATTCGGATTAACCTCGACCCGATGTCCGTCTACTACGAGTGAGTGACAGAAACCGGAAACCGCGCTAGAAAAGTCTTTGGCACCCATGGTAATCGGCATGAAAAACGGCATTTTTCTCTCCCAAACTAAAATTACATAGATAATGCAACATACTAAGCACATTGTTTGGACCATGGCTCTTTTTGCCATCAGTACCAATACTATCTCCTTCACTGAAAAGAAAATTTACTTGTTTTTTACGGCCCCACAACAGATGCCAAAGCAGTAGACTTTACGGGTAGTTAGAAAATAAAGAGGCCCTTCTTGCAAGCATTGGTGGGGCAAAGTGAAACTCATTGCAAAATCAAATGTGTAGTGGGTGTTTTTGAATTCTTGTGATCATGGCTGTTGAGGACCAGACAGAACTTCAGGGAGAGAGGCTAGCTCCTCTGCTGATGTTTTTATGCAGGCATTGTAGAACTCCCGCTCCTGTCTGGCCTTTCGCACGTGGTTGTTGTAAACTTCAGTACAGGGGAGCTGGCAACGGCCTTTGATCTTGCCGCTTTTCGGCTTTCCATGATCGCCCCAGTTAAGAAATCTGTCAATCATTCCAGTACTGTAGCGAGCATGCGCGAAACGGGCTGGGAACAACAACAACCATTCTCGTCCCCAGAGCCCATCGTTTCTTGGTCACGTGGTAGGGAAACGAGGGGCTCTGGACGCAGCCGTTACCGGATGTCAGAAAATTTCTGACATCCGGTCGCGCATGTGCAGAAGTTACAAATATCACTGCTCATGCTCAAAACGTATTTTTGTCCCTCACCGCTCCACTGGGAGGAAAATTTTACTTCCTCAGCTCTCTTCAGAGAGTGGCTTCTTTGGGATGTTTAAGACAGTAACAGAAGCCGGCTGAACACACTGTTGGTTTGCAGAACTGAGACAATTAATCGGCAGACTATCGTCTGAGTTATGTGAGTTTTTTTTTCAATCCGTTTGGCGAACAGACACTGGGAAAGCAATATCGCAAAGATCAATATAATGCGGGAAAAAGTCAATCTAAAAAGGTATCTTGTTCCATGTCCTGCAACTGCTATCTTACTTCAAAACGCTTTTTGAAACGAAACCATTCATGTGTTTTGTTAGGAGAGTAAAATATATATTTCATTTCACTCGAGCTGGTTGTGTGTTTTCCTATGTTCATTTCCTGTTGTGGTGTCGCATGTCGTGGTTTTAATTTTGCCCATGAGCTTTTGTGTACAACACGTGTTAGACAACCAAAGGATTTACGTCGAAACAAATCAGTATTAATCATTTTACAGACCCAGGGTAAAAAACATATATTACAAGGTTTGTCCAGGACTGGTTCCATGGGCTTCCATGCATGGCAACTTTATACAGTACTGAGTGAATCAAATTCCAGTTCAGAACTTGAACCCCAGTTTCCTAACCCTAATCATAAAACTTCTGGGTCATTTGGTCATTCAGTGTTCTGCTAAAAGGGTTTATCCTCCCTAAAGATTTCAGGTATCATCTCCTAGCTAAAAATCATCATCAGACAGTACCTCAAAGAGAGAGTTTACAATAATTTTGCTGTAAGACTCAGAAAATCATTAATACCTGAAAAATGTTGATTGTGTAGTGACCAATCACCATAATGTTCAGTAGACATGCACGACCAAACCTCAAAACCACAAAGTAATTACCATTGCTGTTTCAGGTTTTGTTTTCTCACCCCTTATTAGCTTTTTCTTTGCAACACAGCAGCATTCCTAAATAATTTTTGGTATTCATGGTTTTGTAACTTTCACAGTATAGGTGAGCTCTTGTCACCTCTGTTGTAGGGGTATAAACAGTTATATGTACTTTTGATTACCGGTAATACTACCGGACACTAGTTTAGTAGGAAGTGATGGTAATCATGTAAATGCATCCAGAGAGAAACCTGTTTAAGTATCACTTATGAGCTCATGGGTTACACATCTTTGTGAGAGGTTTGAACGTTTTTTTTTTCTTAGGGAAGGGCTTACAAGCAGGGGGACATTTTTCTTGTTCACTGGTAAATCAGGGCCTATAACTGGGGGGGCTTATAAGTTGGGGGGAAGGCTTAAAAAGCAGTAGTTTATGCCTGTGCCAGACATTCAAGTATTGGGGAAGGTGCAAAGAGAACAAAACTAAAAAAACCCTGCTTTTTTAATGCTCTACTTCTCACTATCTGAATACCTAGAATGGGTTATCATAAGCTATATAGCTGTACTTTCTTATCTGGAACAGTCAAAAGGTAGAGTGATATATACACTGTATATAGACTGTACGCTTTAAGAGATCCCCCATTAAGAAGTAACGGCTTTGAGTAACACACAACCCAAAAGCATTTTCTTGGGTAGCTGCTCTCATCATGTTTTGAGACTGGAGTGCAAGACCTGCAAGGTTTGAAATTGGGGATAGAACTTTGGATCAGGCCTGAAATAGGATAGTGAAAATCACATAGTTTGGTCAAAATTTGGCCAGGCAAGAAGCATACCGTGGGGTGAATCTGAAATGATTTTTGGAGGGTAGTGCCCCACCCCCAATCCCCACCCTCTGCAGCTGTATTGAAACTGAATGTGGTGCTTTATAGAGTTAAAGTACAATATCTGCTCACAGGTTTTGATAATGTACAATTTTTTAGTTCCCTTAAAATTCATTATTTTGTGTTATAACATGAGGCCTCCAACGAGGAAGAAGGTTTAAACAGAACTGAATCATTGACCAGCAGTAGCAAGTTTCAATTTGGCTCATCATTATTTGTCAATAACAAGTAAACTAAGATGCCCTATGCTTCAGTAAGCCAATGCTGTGTGTAAGCTCAAGGACGGGTGGAGAGCAGGTGTGGTTAGGATTGGCAAGTAAACTATGATATTACTGTTGATCAAGCTATAATGTTGTCCACCCTATCAAAGGTGACATACTGCAAAATCCAGTTGTTATCGCATCATCAACAACCACTTATCCCAGTACGATGCAAAATAGACTACTCTAGGCTGTTGTTCATTTACCATTTTATTTATTAACACCTCAGTTGTCGCTGACGTAATGTATGCCTAGCATAAACAGTTATTATTTTAGAATTCTTAAACCAAAAAGGTTGAGAACATTGTGCTACCCTATGTAGTGATCAGATAACATAATTATTTATCAAGAAAAATTGTACGAAAGCTGCTTCTTTGTTAACTGTTCATCAGTTATAAATAACCCCAGAGCCCCTTGTTTATCTTTGTCTAAATGCCACACGACTGGAAGCCAAGCAAGGACTGTTAGGATGAGAATATCTTCTTGCAAAACATTTGTAACAAGTCGGCCACATAGCCTTTCCTTTCACGGCCCAATTGTTACTTTTAAAATAAAAATTAAAAGAAAGCCTCCGAATTATCTAAGCATGACTTAAGCATTAATTAAGTGGAAGAAAACGTGGATTGGAAAGAGTACTTGCTCTATCATCTTTACACAATTAAAAAATTGCCTTTTGCATGCAGCCCAAAATGATTCATAAGCAATTCAGTTCTGGCTTTGTACACTGCCATCAGTGGTCTAATGAAATAAAGGCATATAACAAAATATTATCTTAACCTCAGTATAGCAAAGGAGATGTTCTTTCAGCAGAAAATACGATAAATTAAAAGCACACTGCAATAAACTTAACGTACATATCATTTCTGTATTAAATGTAGTCGGAGCTTGATTTCCTTTCCTACTGTAGCACCGACGAATATCCAGAGGAATTAGAAAAACTGATTAGGCTAATTAATAACACCATACAAGTACAGTATTAATCGCTTGATTTTTAAAGAGCAAGGAGCAACAGCAACTAACTATTACTCCTCCTTTCAGTTTCCCAAGAGATGCGACGGTCGGCAAAGTTTAGGGCACAACGAAGGCAATGCTTTCTTTGTCAAGGCTCGTTGTTTTCTTAGAAACTTCTCAAACTTTACCCCCAATTCTCTCCTTCACTGCTATTGCATAAACATACACAAACCAGGATTGTCGCAGTCAACGAAACACAGACACGCATTTCATGTTTGCAGGCACGAAGTAAAATGTTATGCGCAGTAGATTATATTTTTAATTTGCTTTGCGCATTCAATTGCCTTCAGCCAATGAAAAAATTCGTATTTTCCGTTGCGTCCAGAGCCACTGGTCGGTTACAAATTAAGCCGAGTGGCTCTGGGGACGAGAATGAACAACAACAAGAAGTTCGACTCGACAGCGTGAAGTGAATTCGTTTGTCATTGCTTTCCTTTCTTTGCTGTAACCAATTTTTTTTTTCCCGCGGTAATGTGGAGCGTACGTTTTCCTTTCTTCTGGTCTCGCGTTTGTCATTACTTGCGGTTTACTACGCTAAGAACGAGATCCGTGAACAGTCATTGTACATGTTCCTCGATGCCCGGCCTTTTGACTCACTTCACCTGTCAGGATGCAGGCTCCCAAGCTGTGTTTCTGTTTAGAAGACCCACAAGACTAAAAGAAGGGCTAACCCCCAATACTTATGAAGAAGAGTTCATAAGTTCAATTGAAAGGCCCAAAATTAACCTTTCGTGATATTAAAAAAAGCGCGGTGGCCGTGGTCTAGTAGAAGAGTTGTTAGAGTTGTTTACGGTTTTATCACACCTTTAAGACGACAAGAAATGATGATTGAGATTGTTAATTCTTAATTCTTCATCCTTGATTGTGAACTTATACTGCCGGAGTTGCGTTGGATGATTGAGTGGCATATGGTCAAATCTCGTAGTTCATGTATTTTGTTATGTACTAAACGCTAAATAAATTTTGCCAAGAGATCATTCACCCTTGATTTTGCACATGCAGATATCCTTAAGTTACGATCTTCGTGTGATTTAATCTAAACTTGACCGTAGTTTCTAACAAATGAAGCTTAGGCAAAAGAAAGGGTAATTATTTTGTGTGTTTGGAATTCTCTTTTTATGACAGCAGTTACTACACTGCCTTCAGTTTGAGTTCTCATTCAAGTGTGTTTTGTTGCAAACAAAGAGGGAGAAATTATAAATAGTTTATTCCAAAAAAACTACACTACCCCTTGGAACAAGAGTATGGTTTAAATAAGATAAGCTAAGTTCAGAAAATATATATGCAAGTTTGCACGTTTTGACAAGGACCACATCTGGCTAAATATGCTTCAAAGGGAATTTATAAAGTCAGGAAAATGGTGACATTTCTATTTTTGCCTTTCCTTTCGTCATTGTGATCAGTTTTTGTCATACATTTGCATGTAATGTTTTACACCCTTGGATATCAACCTGCCAGGTTAGTTTGTGTCTGTATAAAAATATAGTTAATGAAATGAAACCCTCTCAACGTAAAAATTGCCTTGTACTAGTGGATATGGAAAACACCATAGGATGCCTTGGAAAAAAATGTAACATGATTATTAAGATAATATTATTTGTAGTCAACAATAACAGTTAAACTTGAGTTGAGGCTGGCAAAAACATTTTTCAGAGACCATAAACCTTCACTGACTTTGCTGTTACAACAAGTGGTAAAAGGGTATTAAAATGTGAGATCACCTCCCTGGGCTTACACTGAAAGAGTGTATGGGTAGTAGCACAGATTGTGCATTTCGATACCCTTTTTTAGCCAAGGGACCTTATTTTATAATCCTGATTCATTTCCTCTAGCATACAGAATTAAGTTACCTTTTAAACTTAGAATCAGGGCAACAACTTGGGGGAAAAAATGGTGGTACCAAAAATGTAACTATAGACTGCTCTTCTTCAACCTCCACAGCCCAAACAGTCACCTTGTTCAAAACTCTAAAGGGTGAAATGGTCACCACTCTAAATCAGCAGCACATACCCATCTAGGCCAAATAAGCCAAGGGTAGTATCGTAGAAAGAATTGTTGAGAGGATTGGGCTCAAGCCCAACAATAACCTCTTTTCATGGTTGATAAAAGAAAACAATTTTACCTTGTTTATTTTAGTTATAAATCAGATTCATAACTTACACAAACAACACATTGAAGTTGTATATTTTTCAAGCCTCTTCTGATTCTCTTTATAAACTTTGCAAAACATTCAGTTTTATTTTTTCTGTTTCTTGTACTTCAGTCCTTTGAGGGATTTTCTCAATGCATACCCCTCTCTGATGTACTCACTCGTATTAGCAACTGAATTAACTTCTTGTCCCTACACAAACCATTATAATCATTTCAAGTATAATTCAGAACTATAGGGTAATTTTTGTACGAACAATTTCAAGGAAATACTTGAAACCGAAGGCACTATGTTACTAATACAAAACTACTAAATACGGTATTGCTCTTGGAAATTTATTGATTACCACTACAATGATATTTCAGTGATAGTTTTGAAAACCCCTCCCAACCTTCTGATATTAAAAATAGCTTAGACTGACAGACCCAGTATATGTGAAGCAAAGTGGTTGGAACATTTACCCTGGTTTTTACTAAATTGGCCCTGTATTCTGTATTTACGCCCATGAATATTTGTTGTGGATCCCGGTGTACAAACAAACTTACGAACAGTGAAGTAGGAAGTCAGTGGTTTAATGAATCGAACATTCACATATGACTATTGCAAGACTCATACTAATATATTGTGCTCGTAGCATATGTTTACACTATGAAATTAAAACTCATGAAAATCCAGTGAAATTTTTCATGGTAAATTCACATATTTTTCATAGGTTTTTCAGGAGATTTTAATGGGGAATTTTCATGGGTTTTTCACGAAAAAAATACCATGAATATGGCATGAGTATCTCATAAAAAAAGCATGAAAATCCCCTTAATATTCAACGCTTCATGGCCCATGAAAAAACTCTAACAAACAAAAAACCCATGAAAATGCCGTGAAATAAAATGAAGCCGACCATGTTTTTTTCATGGCTTTTTAATGATAATGAAAAAGCCATGAATTGAAAAGCCATTTTTCATGGTGTCAGAATTTATTGGGTTTTCATGGGGGTTTTTAAATTCATGCCCCATAAAAAAAACCATGAGTTTTCCGTGAACGGTTGAATGTTTTATTCTTTTCTTTTGCAAAAGTTATGATTAATAATTTTTTATTACTAATCATTATCAGACCTTCACGTCCTCTAATTGAGTCAGTAATCATACAGTGTTGTACGGCTGTACTCGTGATTAAACAAATTGGACTCCTGCTACACAGTTGTCTGATGTTGTTAAACACTTGTACATGTATGATTGCAGACTAAATTGGACTTCACTCAGTCTTACTGAAATAGTGAACCTACGTCTTATTTGCAGAACCTCTAATTTAGAACAAATTTTCAGTTGCTAATTGTGATATTAATCATTCTTTGACAGGTTCAGTTTTCAAATAGAAGGGAGATTTACTACCAAGGTTCAAGCAGTGCTATGGGAGGCAACAAATGCAGCTAAGAATTTACACTCAGTTTAGCCTGTAAACTGGATTTACTTAAACCTTCAACACTGCATTGTATATATATATATCTATATATGTTTTTTTTTTTTATAAATGTCTTGCTAGCCTCTTAGATGTATGTTTACAACAAGTACATGACTGTATTTCTGTACATGTTAAAATGGATTGAAAATTCAGGGTACTACCATAAACTGTTAATAATGTTCACTGTTGTTGCTAAATTTTGGTTACGTTTTTCAATAAAATAGCATTGTTGGCCTTTGAAGATGCCTCTTTATTGAAACATTATTTGTAGTTGTACTTCTGTACTTTAGAAATGTAGGATGCACTTTTCAACCCAGGCCAGCTCTTGCCTCTTGACTTGATAGCTTTAACATTATCATGAAAGCCAGGAAAAATCTTGTTTACATTTTGTGCTGTGTGTAATACATAAAAAGACCGGAACACTGTATTTTTAATCAAGTAAGTTACACTTAAATCATCCAAATCATTTCATCCAAATCAGAGTGGATCTGTCTTGTTGAAAGTTGACTGTCAATAGTGCAGCCCAAAGTACTAGTTTCGTTAGGGTATAGCTAATTCTAGTACAACCCAAAACGTACTATTTCATTTATTGAATACATGTACATTTTGTAAATATTGTGGAATGCAGTGTTCTTGCTGCAAAGTTGTTAAATATTTATTCAAGGCATTAATTCACAGTGGCACTGCTTTCCTCATCAGCATTTTCATGGGAAATTAATGAGACATGAAATCATTCATACATTTTTCATGACCTCACAAATCAAATTCAGTATTTATTTCATGACCCATTAAACGTTTTTCATGGCTTCATCATTGAACTTTCTTGGTATGTTTCCATAATGTGTTTCATTGGAAATTCATGACCCATGAAAGTAGTCCAAGTTAATTCATGGGCCATGAAACGCCTTTAACATTTTTTTCCACGAAAATTTAATGGCCTCAGAAGAGGTCATGAAAAATTATTTTGCAAGATTCATTGGCCATGAAATGATGTTCATGGTATTTTCAAGTGATTTTCATGGGATTTTCACAGATCTCAGTTTCATAGTGTTAAGATAAGGAAGAGAGTCTTAATACCACTGTAAGAGGAAAAATATAAGAGATGGAGCAGGCTGGTCGCTCGAAAATTCACGAAGCTTTAAAATAACTGAACTTGCCGAGACCCCGAATCACGATAAGTGAAGTCACCCATGAACTGTTCATACATCACGCCTGCTGATGTCTAAAAGGTCCACTAAAAAAGTCCATAGAAACATTTTCTTGATGTTTGGACGCGGGAAAACTTACAACCGAGCAAAACTCATCGTCCTTCCAGGTCTGCATTCTTCGCCATATTTGTTTTCAAGGAAAACTGGAACTCAGTCTCACTCGGCCAAATTAAATTGTTAACTGGGGCGATCACGTAAACTCGGTTCCAGACCTCGCTGCCAGCCCCACCCCCCGCCCCCTCGCCTGCCGGTGCCACTACCTAAAGTTGACTTCGTTGACTTAAAATTTCCTCGCCATAAACGCTTTCTAACAACTCATCCATAACTTCGTGAAGCTCCTCAATGGCGGAAGCCAAAGAAAAACTCTCCATCTTATCAAGACAAAGAAACGTAAGAATAAACCCAGAAAAAAAGGGGCAGCAAAGCAACAATCTTTCGATAAAACAATAGAAGACACGCGTACAGAGTCCCGCCAAGACTCAGTTAAAGAAACTCGCTTTAATCAACAAAATTAGTTATGAAATACAACATCGATCTCCTATCTATGAATGAAAAATATATACCTAGGTTCTGCATGAAACGTCTGACTGCTTCTTAGGCATCCCAAATCCTTTTGAGCGAACGTTTTCGCCATTAACTGAACACCCCGCGCAAGTAACCCAAATCTCACGCCATTTTGAGCAGTTGTTATCAAATGCAAATTTCTCGAAATCTCGTGTCATGTCGTCCGGGCCCTTTTCGCATGACGCGGCCCATTACTGAGAAACCTTTTTAATTGTATACACTCTGCTCTTCAAACAACATTAATTGAGATCAAACAGCAGACACAATTTAATTACCCAATTTATAGAAGATACGAAGCTACGTCTGACAAAAAAAAGGTGTATCTGCAAAAAATAAATTTTCAATCCAGTTTCCAATGGGTAGACTAACTGAACGGAGGTTGGGAACCAGGTAAAATTGTAAATATTTATTCTATTATGTTCTCTGATGGATTGTTTAGTGAATACTTAATTTTATTAAGCTTGATTTATTTTCACATATTTTCATCAGCCCAGAACCCCCATGCTTAGTCCAAAGAGACTTCGTCAAACGGTAAGCTCTTTCGCCTTACTTTTAGAACACTACGCGACACTTATTTCTAGTGAATTTCGATTGAAAATTCGTTTCTCTATTGTTAAGGTAAACTGCGGGCAAAACAAGAACAACGTATCTCCAAACTTTTATGTGAATTAAATACATGCACACTATAAAATATTCTCTATACCGTAATGATGTTAACATTGTCAATGATTAGACTTTTGGCATCAATTTTACGAGAAATGACGCCTTTTTTACCGTTGCCGATTTATTTTATAATTTTTTTTCTTTAACAATGGTACTAGACTCAGTGCAAGACACAATCATATTTTAAATTTATTTACCTGCCCAGTGATTTGGTTTAAGTCTTTCTTGTTTTGTCGCTTAAATTTGACTGATATCGATCGGGAGCAAACGATTTATCGTTCTTGTGAACAGCCAGAATTCCCAGCAGAAAATTTCCAAGTGCTCCGTGTAAATATTTTGTCAATATTCAATATTTAACGTACATGTAAAAAAGTACTCTAGCTTATCTTTGCCACAAAATTTGTTTAATTTTTTTTCTATCCATCTGAGATATAGTCATGGAGAAATAGGGTTTACAATGTAGGCCTAACGGACCAGCGCGCAAACATTGAGAACTACAATCTCAGTCATTGAAATTGTCAGTTGTCCTTCTTGCCCTCCCAAAGTTGGTGTACAAGATTTCGTGAGTTAAACGCGAAACAGAAGATTTGGATGGAGAGGAGACAGCCAAGAAAAAAAAAATGTGTTCAATGAAAGTGTCCCATCTACTTTCATTTGTGACTGTAGTTAAGGCAAGTAGAAAATCAACGCCGCTGGATCGAGTATAATATTAACAGCTGTTCCTCGAGAAGTGAGTCATTAACAGGTTTTATAGAATCATCTCCGAACAACGGTTACAATGGTGGTCTTCACTGCATGGTGAATTCGGAATAGTTAAGTTTAAAACAATTTGTTATTTAGTCGGAACACTTGATAATCACGAAGCTGTAAAAATATAATTTTAGTATTAGAGAAAGCGGCTTCAACTATACCCAGCCCATATTACTTTTGGTCAAACATTAGCGCCTAATAATGGTCCGGATTTAGCTCCTCGAGACAATCAAAATTCCCATGCTACCATAACATACAAGTTCTGCCATACACGTATTAGTGGAGGGACGTCGAAGAATATTTAAAGTTAAATTAACACAACTTTTTTGCGAATGTCGCTATATACATGTATTTGTCGAGGAAATATTTTCTACTTTAACTGAAAGAAATAGAACACGAAGTAGGTATTTTTAACACTTGTTGTTTGCGCATTTTCTGCTTTGCGTGACCCATTTCTACCATTTTTAATGTTTTGTTACCGATATTTATTATTCATTAGGGACGGACCATTAGAAAACTTATGGGGGGGGCGGGCGAAGTACAAAAAAAAAATTCGCGCAAGGGAAAATTAAATGAAAAAAAATTCTTGCACGCCAATAAACCCTAAGAAATATTCATGCAAGGGCCTGAAAAAAATTCATACAAGGAATTTGATAACAAAAAAAAATTCCTGCAGCTCGAAAATTCCCCTCCCCCCCCATAACTTTTCTAATGGTCCGTCCCTTAGCATTAGGAACTAAAAATAATTCAATTCGACAACCAGGGACGGACTTGTGGAGCTCAAAGACGGAAATTTGTCAAGAATCAAACGAATTATTGAAGGCTGACTAGTTTCGAAGTTTGAAATTAAAATGGGCTCTACTGAAAGACTCCTTCCGCGTGGTACTGACAGAAATATAGAAAGTCTTAAACACTTGCCTGAAAACGTAAACCTGGCGAATGAGTTTTGAAGCTGATGTCAGTCAATAACAGAAATGTATGACATATGGACAAATGAACGCGTATAAGTTTAGTATTGCTAATAAATCTAAAGACTCCCTAGATAAACCTGAAACTTTCAAGACACTAAAAGCGGTGAGGGTAAAAGGCGGAATGAGTTTGCGGAATGGCATGTGGCATGGCTTGCGGAATGACATAATTCATGACGAGATTCATACGACTTTGAAATTCACCACAGGGAGGAAGTTTCAATTTCCGGTGTCCTTGTAAAAACCTAATTAGGATTCAATTAATAGCCACTAATCTGTCATGACTTGTGTACTTTGCGTCACTGATGGAAGACGAGCTGAGACGAAAGACAGATACTATTTGTATCACAATGCGATCTCGCGCGAATTTCAAAGCCGGCATGAAAGTGGCGCGTTCGTCGGGAAAAGCATCTTCAGTCTTTGGACCCTCGCTTGCCAAACAAAGGTAATCTCATACGCAGTATCAGTGACCAAATGGTTTTACCGACAGATATAATTCATGGCAAGTCAAAATTTTATGCTTTTTATGTAGAGATGATGTTTGGAAGCAGCAGGGCCGATTATTTATAGCTATTTATGATTTGGTCGATAGTACAGATAGTACTGGCGCTCGAGTCAACCCATCAAGGTTTGGTTTTTCAAAGAGGAAAGATCATGTTGTTGTCGTTTCAACCTTAGCACGAGCCTTTGACTTGCGCCGATAAAATGCAGACGAAAGCGGGTTTAAAGCGATCAAAGAAGGACTAAATTCCTTCCAGCTACTAGAAAATATAG
Source organism: Porites lobata (assembly GCA_942486035.1). Taxonomy (NCBI): domain Eukaryota; kingdom Metazoa; phylum Cnidaria; class Anthozoa; order Scleractinia; family Poritidae; genus Porites; species Porites lobata. The sequence continues at coordinate 287,969 of CALNXK010000142.1, read as the reverse complement.
CGGGAAGTCGTGGATTAATGAATTGGGGAAATTAAATTGAAGGATTCATTCAAGAAGCAATATCGTAGGATTTCCTGACGGTGGCAGATGACCGTCAAGTCAGAAACTCGGGCATTCACGTCGTTGTTGATTATGTAAGCTTAAATGATTTTTATTAAGGGTCACTGACTGGATTTAGCCCGAACGGTGATGCTCTCCAGCCCTTTTCAATTTTCTAAACATCGGCCGAAACTTGGTAAGTTTATTTTGGGTTCCTTTCTATCATCTTCAAATGGATACCTATTATCATTTTAGCGCAAAAACGTTTTAAGGTCGACACTGATCACTCGATCATTTCATAAATTCTCAATAACTGCTAATGATGTGAAAGTGTAATGTTCATGGATGATGTTGATGGAGATCACTATTTCTTAAGCCTGATCGCAAACGAGTCAGAGTTCAGTTTTTAAGTGTGGATCGTAGTGGATATTTTCAATTTTATCGAATCCCTTTTAAGAAAACAGGAAAATTTATTTTGCCAAAGCCAGTGGCTATCAACAGTCAGTAAAAGTGAGTAAAATTTTATAAACCAAAATTTGATTTACAGATTAAAGCCTTATTTAATTTTGCACTGATTAGATCTGTGAAGATGATAGTGCATGCCCCACATAAAGCCTTATTTAATTTTGCACTGATTAGATCTGTGAAGATGATAGTGCATGCCCCACATTAAGTAAAACAGTTTGGCCTTCCTGATGCAACAGAGCAGCTTAGCCTTTTTAGGCTGTGGCTCTGTGAGAATTTTATTCTCCGGGTGTCTCAGAGGGAACTAAAAACTCGCTTTTAGATATTGTTTGAATCTCTGTCCAGCATTAGGAAAAAACGTTTGGCCTTCCTGATGCAACAGAGCAGCTTAGCCTTTTTAGGCTGTGGCTCTGTGAGAATTTTATTCTCCGGGTGTCTCAAAGGGAACTAAAAACTCGCTTTTAGATATTGTTTGAATCTCTGTCCAGCATTAAGAAAAAAAGTTTGGCCTTCCTGGTGCAACAGAGCAGCTTAGCCTTTTAAGGTTGTGGCTCTGTGAGAATATTATTCTCCGGGTGTCTCAAAGGGAACTAAAAACTGGCTTTTAGATATTGTTTGAATCTCTGTCCAGCATTAAGAAAAAACGTTTGGCCTTCCTGATGCAACAGAGCAGCTTAGCCTTTTTAGGCTGTGGCTCTGTGAGAATTTTATTCTCCGGGTGTCTCAAAGGGAACTAAAAACGCGCTTTTAGATATTGTTTGAATCTCTGACCAGCATTAAGACAAAAAGTTTGGCCTTCCTGATTCAACAGAGCAGCTTAGCCTTTTTAGGCTGTGGCTCTGTGAGAATTTTATTCTCCGGGTGTCTCAAAGGGAACTAAAAACTCGCTTTTAGATATTGTTTGAATCTCTGTCCAGCATAAAGAAAAAAAGTTTGGCCTTCCTGATGCAACAGAGCAGCTTAGCCTTTTTAGGCTGTGGCTCTGTGAGAATTTTATTCTCCGGGTGTCTCAGAGGGAACTAAAAACTCGCTTTTAGATATTGTTTGAATCTCTGTCCAGCATAAAGAAAAAACGTTTTGGCCTTCCTGATGCAACAGAGCAGCTTAGCCTTTTTAGGCTGTGGCTCTGTGAGAATTTTATTCTCCGGGTGTCTCAGAGGGAACTAAAAACTCGCTTCTCAGATATTGTTTGAATATCCGTCTAGCAATAAGTAAAACGGTTTGGCCTTCCTGATTCAACAGAGCAGCTTAGCCTTTTTAGGCTGTGGCTCTGTGAGAATTTTATTCTCCGGGTGTCTCAGAGGGAACTAAAAACGCGCTTTTAGATATTGTTTGAATCTCTGTCCAGCATTAAGAAAAAAAGTTTGGCCTTCCTGATGCAACAGAGCAGCTTAGCCTTTTTAGGCTGTGGCTCTGTGAGAATTTTATTCTCCGGGTGCCTCAGAGGGAACTAAAAACTCGCTTCTCAGATATTGTTTGAATATCCGTCTAGCAATAAGTAAAACGGTTTGGCCTTCCTGATTCAACAGAGCAGCTTAGCCTTTTTAGGCTGTGGCTCTGTGAGAATTTTATTCGCCAGGTATCTTCAGAGGGAAGCTTTATTTTTTAGACATTATTTAAATATTGCAAAATTAGTGTTTCGCTTACGTTTGTATTAAACCCCGTCCAGATCCAGTGAGGCCTTTAAAACAGCGCGTTAATTTTAAAAGTTTTTTCATAAGGCAGTTTCCGTTTAGCGCTTAGTGTTAGTTCTGCCCTTGAATGAAGTTTCCATTAAAAAAGCCTTGCGTTCAGACATAAAATTAGGGAGATCTTGTAAGCATGAATTGAAATATATGAAATGCGGATGAAGGTATGAAAGTGAACATGATCATCGCATTAAATTCGCAGCCTATTCGGTTGAAAAATAACCTGAAATATTTTGCAGTGTTATCGCAGAAAGTTAGAGGTATTCATTGTTGGGGAAAATACTCCGCGGCTTTAAATTAATAATTTCCTCGATGTTTTAATTCCGGTAGTGTAGTAACCTTTCCGTTAAGGCAGCTTCTAAAACGCACTCGAGAAAACCGCACAGTCTCTGTGAACTCTCACTTTCACTTGCGAGAGAAGCAAAAAGAAAATAGTGACATTACTTTCAAACCATTACGGGTTACCTTAGGCCGCGGTTTCAGAAATCATTGGACCTCCAGGCCTCTTTCTTGGTGGGTTAGTTTAAGAAAATAAGTGCTTTAGTTTTCCAGTCTGCCTTATTCACGATAAATGGGGTTTGATAAAAGCGTTGGTTAAACCGAAAAGGGCTTAATTATGACGCGATTTTGTAATATACCAGTTAAATAACTGGCGCTTAGTGTTTAATAAATACAACTAAACAAAATATACAATGGAAAATTCCCCAGTAAGAAGTGCGTAAAATCACTCGTCTCGAAGTACAATAAATTTTAAGAGAAGCCACTACAGCGGCAAATGTATTCTGGTTCGGCAGAAAGACTTCCAATGCGGCTAATTTGTAGTTGAGTTTTTGGTTGAACCGAAATCTTGTTGACGTACAGGAATTCCGTTGATATGAGAATTTGTCACCTCCAAGCAAATGAGCCGTAAAAAGTTGATTACTTCTACAGAGCTCCCCTGCTGATGTTCGCCTATTGAATAGGCGAACATCAGCAGGGGTCTATGATTTCAGATCTCTATGAATCTCGTCATGTGCGGAATGTAAAATATGGAAATTGGCGCAAAGAAATAAATTAAACTGAAAGGCATGCGCGGGTCATTGACGCCCCTTTTTTGGCGCCAATTTGAGTGAACAACTGCTTTACTGGTTCACGCATTTAGACATTTATCTAAAACATACCCGAGAATTAGCTAGGGTTCCTGAAGGCAGCCTCCACACGAAAACATTGAAGTCCGGTAAATATACTGAGGCGTGACCAAAATAACTTAGTTTCCTCGATTAGCAAGACGAAATATCTTCTTTTTCCGTTATCCTTAGCGAATTTAATACCATTGTTAGAGTCCTTATTTTTGAGTCGATAGAAAGTGAATCCCAGAATACTTGTGCATTTGATTTTTTGCTTCTTCAAAATACTGTCGGCACCGAAAGTGTTACTCCTTCGATCAAGAATTACGTTGCGTTACTACCTTGATTTCGTGACTGTGATTTTGACAGCTCCATCTCTTCAAACGTACGTTGTGCCACGTGCAGTCACGGAACAGACTGTCACGCAGAGTCGCCGGCAGGTAAAGTTCAGTGTTTCAAAATGGCTAAAATTGACCCAGTTTCACCTTTTTACCCCATTCTTTGATTGAAAAAAGCAATTTTGCAAAGGGAAAACCTACAAGACGTACGAAAAACGAGCCATTGGGCTGTAAATATCTGTTTATGTGCGTTTCGAAATTGGAAGTTCTACAGAGAAATTCTCGATTTTTGTTGTTGTTTTTCTTGTTTACACAATACAGACAATTTATACCGCCAGCCTACCATGAAAATTCCTGAACTTCGATGGTGTCTTACAGAGATTTCCTTCACTTACCCAAGCCAATTCCCAGGTATGTTTTAAATGAATGTCTAAATGTGTGATTTAAATCGCAAGAAGAGAATTTGGAGTTATACCACATGTTAAATATTGGCGGCGAAAATGAGTAACGAACTGAAATTTTTGTTATCCTGAAAACCTATCCCTCATTTTTAAAATTATTTCAGTACGACCAGCTTCCCTATTGTCCAGAAAGTATCTTCTAGTGGAAGGAAAAGAATTTTTCTGTTCGTGGAAAGTGTCCAAATTTCTCCATCCAGCTTCGTTTGCGAACGCGAGGAAAGTTGATGTTAGCGAATTTCAGGTTAAAATTAATGCAGTCTGAGACTCCGGCGACATCGAAAACCGATCTTCTATTTTTCTCCCGAACAAAAGGCTTTCGGCGGGAACAATCTACGTTAGGTTTCTCTTTTACCTAAAAGCTATCTATGAACAAAAATGAAAGAAATTGATTTTTCAACTCTTGTCACGAAATTAAGATTTTGGTCGATTTTTCTGTTTCGCACGTCTCAAGCTCGCAGTTGAGGAAACAAAATACAAGATTCATTCATCTCTGAATAATATTATCAATTATGTCACGATCACGTAACCCACAGTCTCATAAAGAAACACTTCTCACACGGTTTCGAATACAAATATAGGTAACAAGAAACTGTTGAGTTAATCGTACAAGCATCTTTTGTAGAAAAAATTAAAGTAGAAGGGAGCGTGACCTTCGAAAACATCTTTTCTTCAATAGACGAAGAATCTTTTTGGCTGTGCGGAAAAGGCTGGTCGACAATGAGCCTTCGTGGTTTTTTTTTGATTGTCATCAAAGGTTAAGCCCGCAACATTAAAACAGCGGCTGCGTTTGCAAATTGATTGGCGCCAAAAAAGGGTGCTCTTTTCAGTTTAATTTATTTCTTTTGATCATTCAGCAGCGTATATTAAATTCCGCATAATTATGTCATTCCGCAAGCCATGCCACATGCCATTCCGCAAACTCATTCCGCCTTTTACCCTCACCGCACTAAAAGGCAGTTTGACTGACTTGTTTTTTATTAAGTAGTCAAACATTGATTTCCATGATCACGTTATAACGAATATCCACATTTGGATTTGCTCGGTTTCCAAAAAAGCCAAGGCTCACTGATGAATTCGTGGCGTAGTCACTTACAAAAACTTGATTCATAAGCAGTCGAGAGTAGATACCAGAAGTAATGCTACTAAACAGCGTAGGATTGATGCAATTAAACAAAAGCTTTACTGTTTGGTAAATTTGACTAAACACAAGGAAGACAAAGAAAAGTGACATTTCTGTTTGTCAAGAGGATGAGCTTCACTTACAAATGTGTCATTAGCTAACAATAGCCATTTTAAGATATCGAACATTTACTTGATTAAGATAAACTGGACAAAACAAGAACAAGTTGAGGAAAGACCAAAATTTTGGATAAGTCAAATTACTATTTTCTATGAAATGTTCTGATTAATACTGTAAAAAAAGACGACTGACATCAATTTTACCGATAGAACAATTCTTTTTTTTGAACAAAATACCTTCATCTCCATCGGTGATCTAATTTTATTCAACAAAATAGCATAAACCGAAATTCAAATTGTCATTTTATTTACTTACCATTTCAAGCGAACTGCAAAATGTTTTTAAATTTATGTCTATTCGGTCCATAAGATTCTTTGTTTTTTGGTCGCTAATACATTAATCTGACTCCCGTCAGGAGCCGATTATTGTTCCTGTACTAAAAAAGGTAAGAGTTCCTATGCATTACTCACCGTCCATTCAAGGGTAGTCTGTAATCGTCTGTGAATATTCGATGTCTCTTGGAATCCCAAGGCGATTTCCCAAATTTTCTGGCTTTGTACTCACCTAATTTGGAAGTATAAAAGTACAGTAGTGAAATTTCAACCAACGGGACCCGCTTTCAAATTTTACACTTTCACAACTCTAAAGACTCTCTAAATCAGTATACACTCAGTGAAGAAATATTCTAGATATTTCAGTAATTGTTAGATTGAATTTAATAAGCAATTTTCAAACTCATCTTTTTTTAACGCTACACAATTTCAAAACATAGCTTCAGTCCACTCTATAACTTTCAAATCCCCAGCGTAACTGACGACTATACGCCAAAACTAACTCTGTTGAAATTTTACCAAAATTTCCCCAAAATTTCGGTCTGTTATGCGTAAGCTTTCAATAAAGGGCTCTTCAATGTGGGCCACAATTTCTCGAAGAAAATACAGAGATTTCTCGTTGTGCTAAAGCTCTCTAAATTGATTAGCTGTAGAAAGAATCGTAAGGTTTAATATCAAACAAGAGTAAAATACTTTTACAAAGCTAACTCAGACAGTTGCTTCAATAAGAAGAACAATGAATAGGCAACTGAAGGAGGTCACTTCCTAAATCCAAAACTAAAGGCTTTCATTCATGATTTCGAAAGACAAGCAAGAAATTAACAGATGAGTCACTATGCCGGTATCCAGCGTACAAATCTTTCCAATAATGATTCTATTAACAGTATGGCAGGAGAACATGTTCTCTTGCAGTTTTGTTGTTTCCCAATCATATGCGAACCTCGAATTTTCGGAGGATCGGAGAAAAGTCCCACGAAATTGAGACTTTTCACCATTTATTAAAGAACAGTGAATGGGCAAAAAAGAAATCCCAAACTCAAAATATGATCTATACGATCGTTTTGAATTTCCTACTTTGGAATCACTACATGCATTATTAGCATGCATATGTACTCTAGCCGTAGTGGATGATCCTTTCAACCGCAAATTAAGTTAAATTTTTGTTTGCTAGATACATGTATGACCATGGACAGTAGAGGTTTACGAGTTAGGGCTAAACGAAACACTTTGCAAACATCGAGGACCTAGTCAGGGCAAGAAGAGAATCACCGCGGTCGTATCGAGTCAGGGCGTTTATTCGAACGTGAGTCATAAAATAGTTTTACTAGGTAAGGATAACTTTGATCAACAGAACCAACAGTATTGTTAATCAGACAAACGGTTATAATGGTGGTCGTGATGATAAATTCGAAATAGTGAAATAAATTTAAAGAAAATTGATATCTACCTGAACACCTGCACCTGATTAACACGACCAATAATAATAATAATAAAAATTGTGTTGAACACAGCGGCACATTAGCTCCGTAATTAAAAGGAAGTGACGTTTAGAGTAATGCAGCAATTTGAAACCAATAAACCGGCTTTATTCATTTTTACATCTCGACAAGCTTGTTAATTTATCGAGCTACAAAACCAAAATCTACTTTTTCAAAATGATTTGTCTCTTACTTACAAAGGAATATAATGGTTCTTTACACAGCATCACACTCTTTGTACAGATATTAAAAAGCCGAACTTAATATTTCTTAAAGGACCATACAGTTGTCCAAAGATATAAACCAAAACCGACAGAAAGTGAGTTGAGAATTTTGAAAATAAAGAAACTGTTTGTTTTCTGGGAGGACTTATTTAGTGCGTCTGAAGAAATAAAAAAGTCATTAGCAAATTCTTGAACATGAAGGCAGGAAGCATGAACTGATACATGCCACTACAAATGGTGAATCATCGAATGACTGACTGTAAGAACCCTAAAGTTAACTTGTTAAACTGAGATTATTTACTGGTTGGAATTAGAATGGACCAGAATGGATAATGGCCACTAAGACGGGAAGAGAGTTTGAAATTATGAGGATAATAATGTACCACTCTTTCAATTCGAGTTCAGTTTAGAGAAATAATGTCACTAAGTGATATCATCTCGCGATATCTCAGACTGCAACTTTTCGTTCAATTATTTATACCTTGGGTTATATATATAAATAATCGCTCTTGAATAAAAAAATCCGCGAACAACATCTATTTATTTCTAGTAAAAGTTGTGATCTGTTGAATACAATGATTTAGTTGTAAACAAACAAATTTGTATTTCAAAAATCATGCAAAGAGACCTAAATCATTGGGCGCATCGATTACTTAGCAACCTAATATTTCCGCAAGCAAATGAAATTGTTTAATTGAAATTAGAATACATACTTATAGCCCGCCCGCTGTTTAGTGAGCATGTTTTGACGAGAAACTTATTCAAACAAGGAAATTCTATGATTCAGTCCCTAGCAGAGTGTTCGTATGTACAGTGTTCGAAGCTTTCTTTTCTTCTCTGGCTTTATTTAAATTATGATTTTTGATTCAATGTTTCTTTGATAATTGTTCTTTTTCCCAGTTCTCGTAACTTTGATGAAGACAGATCTCCAGTTGAAGAAGGAAAACATATGACAAACAAGGTAATTCATATATACGCCACTAGTGCTCTTATCTCTTTACGCCCATAGTAATATCTGTTGTTTCAAAAACATATTTCAAGTACACGGATAAGAGTAGGAATTACTCTTCAATATAATATACAGAACGATGGACGGTAAAAGGTCAATAAGCACTATTTAACTTCCCACTTTCATGGGAACTGCAGTACGTCTTTATATTCATGTCGATTCGGTTTTTCTAGTTTGGTCTCTAATATATTAACCTGACTCCCGTTCCCTTTCGTATACATAACTCACCGTCTATTCAAGGGTTTCTGTAAATCGTCTGTGAATATGTGGAATCCCAAGGCGATTTCCGAAATTATTTTGGTCTTGTACCGTCACCAAATTTTGAAGCACAACATGACAGCAAATTTCCGTCTACGGGTCAGGGATTCAAATTTTACCCATAAAAACACTCTCACAGCTCCAAATATCAATATACACTGATGAAATATTCTAGAAATTTCAGTAACTGTTAGATTAAATTTACTAAGAAAGTTTCAAACTCATTATTTTTGAGGTAATACACAATTTCAAAACATAGGTTCAACCCTAGAAATTTTAAAATTCCCAGCCCAATTGGCGACTATGCGCCAAAACTAACTCTGTTGAAATTTTATCAAAATTTCGGTCTGTTATGCGTAAACTTTCAATGAAGAGCTCTTCAATTTAGGCCACAATTTCTCGTTACAGAAATTTTTCGTTGCGCTAAAGCTATCAAAATTGATCAGCCGTAGAACAAATCGCAAGTTTATATATTAAACAAGAGTGAAATACTATTACAAAGCTAACCGAGAGTTAATTCAGTAAGGTGAACAATGAATAAGCAACTGAATGAAGTCATTTCCAAAATCCAAAACTAAAGGCTTTCATTCATGATTTCGAACGGTAAGCAAGAAATTAGCAGTGCTATACATCTAGTGCACAAATCTTCCGAAGAATGATTCTGCTAACAGCATGGCAAGCAAACATGTTCTCTTGCAGTATAATTGTTTCAAGCGAACCTCGACTTCTTGGAGGAGCGGAGAAAAGTTCAATAAAATTTAGACTTTTCACACTGTATCCAAGAACAGTGAATAGGCAAAAAAGAAATCCCAAATCCAAATCTGATCTATAGGATCGTTTCGAATTCCCTACTTTGAAATCATCTCATCTTAACTGTTTTAGTAGCATGCATATCTATTCTAGCTAGTGGATGATCCTTGCCAAAACATTTGTCCAATTTTTGTTTTCTAGATACATGTATAACCATGGACAGTAGAAATTTACGACTTAAGCTAAATTGGACATTTTGGAAACATCGAGGACTGGTCGGGGCACGGTAGAGAATCACCGCCGCGGTATCAAGTCAGGACGTTTCTTCAAACGTGAGTTATAAAATAGTTTTAATAGGACTAACCCTGCCCAACAAAATCAACAGTATTGTTAATCAGACAAAAGGTTGTAATGGTGGTCGTGAATGATAAATTCGAAATATTGAACTTAAAGAAAATTGAAATTTACAGCACCTGATTATAAATACTGACCACAGCGACACATTAGCTTCGTAATCAAAAGCAGGTGACGATTTGAAACTAAGCACAGTTTCTTCATTTTTACAGCTCGACAAGCTTGTTGATTAATCGAGTTGCCATTGAACCATAACGTACTTCATACAAACGATTTATGACTTCCTTCAAGGAAAATTAATAAATATTTTCAAGAAATACTGGTTCCCTACATCACAAATTTCAAGAAAATCAAGCAAATTCTTGACCACGAAGCACGAACCACGAACTGCTACACGCCACAGATGGTGAATCATCGAGCGACTGTTCAAGATCACTAAAATTAACTTGTTGCACTGAGATTATTCGCTGGTTGAAATTAGAATGGACCAGAATGGACAAGCCCACTAAGATGGAAAGAGAGTTGCAAATTATGAGGATAATAATCGACCACTCTTTTAATTCGAGGTCAGTTAGGCATAGTTGTAATTTCCCTATGACATCATCTCGCGATATCACAGTTCTTTCAATTCTACAGTTGCACCTTAGGTTAATATATAAAAATAACATCAATTTAATTTTAGTAAAAGTTGTGATGTGTTGGATACAATGATTTAGTAGAACTTCAGCAACAAATGTTTAGTTCAAACTATGATATCAAAGAGGCCTTTCATTGGGCGTAACGATTACTTAGCAACCTAATATTTCCGGAAGCGAAATTGATATTGATTAACAGAAATTAGAATACACACGTAGGTTATTTCGTGAGCATGTTTCGACGAGAAACTTATTCAAACAAGGAAATTCTGGGATTCCTAGCAGAGTGTTTGTATGTACGAAACTTTCCTCTTTTAATCTCGCTTTACTGAAATTATGCTTATTAATACAAAGTTTCATTTTATTTCTTCTTTCTTCTCCTTTCTTTCATGACGACAGATCACTAGTTGAGTCAGTTGAGGAATGAAAACAAAATGACAAACAAGGTAAATCACATATACGCTACACGTCGTCTTATATCCCTACACCCACAGTAATGTCTGTCGTTTCCCAAACATTTTCCAAGTACACGGATCAGAGTAGCCATGACTCTTCAATACACAGAAAGATTTAAGGTATAATGTCAAGAACCAGTAGCGAAACATTTACCACGGTAAAAAAGAGAGGATTTTCAGTATCCAATGATTAGTACAAAACTTGATTCGTGTTTCGCTTCTTTATCGAAAAACACTAAAAAAAAAGCTTAAAACGATTACAAAATGTCTTAATTGGATATACTGTGTGTGTTAACTTTCAAAAAGAGGGATTTTCGAATTTGGATGTGGGTAGATTCTGTGCTTTATTCTGGATAGAGAAATGAACAAAGAAAATTGTACTTTGATTCTCTTGAGTCTTCAGTAACATAGTTTTAAAAATGTTCTAATTTTTCAACGACGACAGCGTTTGCATTATACTAAGACTCAGTCATGCAAACTGAAAAAGGTGATGAGCTGACGGTCATCCCCGAACAGCTGCAACACCGGAACAAAAGATCGCCCGGCGGTTAAAGGACACAATTTAAGCTATGCAGGGGCGTTAAGGGATAGATGCTACACGTAAAAAAATTAAGTAAATCCGTCGTTGATTGACAATAAATGATTTTGTGGTTGGTAGAAGCTCGACATGGAACAAAAGCATAATCTGTACAGGAAATCAGTGAGTGGAAAACACAAGACACGAATTTCCTCATGTTAAATCAAAGAACCAATCAAAATGTTTGACGTCTTTTCTGCGTGAGATGTAATAACTGGGACATAACCTCTTTGAAACTTGTTTTAAAAACGTGAAAAGTTAAGTAAGTATTGCAAAAGAGATAAATTAACCTTTCGCGATAATCATTGCTATCATTTGGCTTTGGCAATCGTGAAGCGAACATAGGTAAGTTAACTTCTAAAGACGCTAGAATAACGTTAAACGACCTTAGAATTTGACAGGAAAAAATTCGTTTATTTTCTAAAAATATAAAAAGTCCTCGAGTTTCCAAAGCATTCAAGCCGTTCATTTTTCCAAGGCATATCTTAAATATGAAATATTAATAGCATTCATTATATTCATTGAGTTTTCGTTTAAACTGATTAAAATATTTCATGTCATGAACAAACTTTAATTTCAGTGCACAAGTTAGAGGGCCTTGATGAAGCGATCACGAGTTGTAGTGACCATTATGTTGTTTGTAATGATTTTATCGCTCATGACCGCTTTGTGCTCTGCTAAGGACAACAAACCATCAGACACCAAGGTAACTGTTACACTCATGGCCACTACACTTTTTTACTACAGCGGAATAATGTCAGTTTATGGAGAAAACTAGGAAGAACGTATCATATGGTAATTTTACTAGATCAGTCTCGGGTTGCCGAACGAAATTCAAACAAAAATTAAGGTGGTATGATTTGGTATGATTATTTCACAGCAAAAAGGGATAGATATTTTGAGAAGAGAGAGTACATTTTCACGTTTAAAACAATCAAAAGTAACATTATTACTTACCAGGTAGATACTAGTTTATAGCTTTTTTACTGAAAGATGACTGAATTTCTTTAATCACAATTTACGATTTCATAGATAAAAGAAACCCAAATTTAAAATCCAGTGCAAATTAACGAAAATCAGTAAGCACTTCCTCACCTGGATTGAAACGCTAGATGACAGATAAAATTTTGAAGAGCTACTAGCAATTTGCCTTTGACGTTTTTTCTTTTTGATAGTCTGTTTCATCTTGTCCATCTTGTGATAATGGCGGACAAACCGGGATGTGGACATACATGACATGTGTCCCAGGAGCCCCTGGGGCACCTGGTCGAGATGGAGCCCTGGGTAGCCCGGGGAAAACTGGAACCCAGGGACCACGTGGTGCTGATGGAAAGAAAGGAGCAAAGGGAGAACCTGGGATCCAGGGTTCTGTCGGACAAAAAGGAGAGCGAGGGGACAAAGGCGACGGTGGAACGCCACGACTGGCTTCATACTTAAACTGGAAGGAGTGCACCTGGACAAAATACGATAATAAAGATTCAGGACTGATTCATGTAAGTGAGAAAGATATTTGTGTAAAAAGAAGAAATGAATAAAGAATTTTCATCAGTATAATTGGTTTCACACTGCCACAGATGCCACAATTTTAACCATTTCGTTTTTGTTTATTCTTTTCAGAACTGTGACTTTGTAAAGAAATACCCGGACACTGTCCTCCATGTCTACTATGCTGGTAACCTCAGGATTGAAGGATGTGACCGCTGCTGTAGTCGCTGGTATTTCATCTTCAATGGAGCCGAGTGCAGCTCTCCTGGAACTATCGACGGAGTATTCTACATGCGATCAGGCAAAAACCATAATCTTCACCGTCACCGCCATATTGAAGGTCACTGCAAAAACATTCAGAAGGGAAGGGTGCGAGTGGGATTCTGGGTTGGGAAATGTAAACGTGGTTCATATAAGGCCGCTGACGCCTTCACCGGTTGGCATAATGCAGTGAATCGTATCTTCATCGAAGAAGTGCCAAGAGCTCAGCAGTAGGCTCCTGCCATTAGATCAACGGGTTTTTTTTTTTTTTAACGGATGTTAAAAATAAAACTGTGTAAGAGCTACGTCTATCAAGGGATTTTTCATCCATTCGGAGTCATTTAAATGTAAAGTCCAAGAATAAAAAATCATGCAATTGTCTTAAACAGTGTTCTTTTATATCTACATGTATTGCCCTTGGTCCCTCCATTTCTCTACGGAGTCATATCATTTTTTTTGTTTTGTTTTGTTTTCTGCTCTACGGATAAGTATGTGTAATCAAATGGTGACGAGTGAAATTTCGGGAAATTATTGGGCTTTGGACAAAACGCAAGTGAAATTATTCCGTGATTTCACGAGTATACCATTTGATTACCTATTAATTTCATGGGTGACGAATTACCCTCACAAGCGTTGGTTTTTGACATTTTTATCAAATTGATCATCGATGAAGAACTCCACGCACTGAAAGCTTCAGGGCATAAATTTTGGCTTACGTTCATAATTTTCAAAATTTTTCAACCAAATACCTGTCAGAATCTTTTTTCTGCACTCTTTCGATTTCGTGTGTTCAGGTTTTCTGAAGCGTCTTTCAATGCCCTGATATCTTCATTCATAACATTTTAAAACTTTGCCGCCATTTCGGCGCTGAGACGTACCGAACGTTGCTATGGCAATTTTGTAATTTTAAATGTGAAGTTATAGAGCGTATTCACATGGCGTCACATTTTTCGTGGGAAATTTGAGTCGCCATGTTGGTGTACCGCATTTTCGAACATGGCGGGATATTCTTTCTCAGATCATGTGAACACGCTCGATCCCCACGTGAAAAAAACGTTACTTAGGGAAGATTTCTTGTGTTGGAATCGATTCTGTCTTGATTATACCAGACAAAACATACGATCCTAGGTGCCTGTCTCCTGTCGAATGCATGAATCTGCTCTCGTTTTTGGTGCTGGACACGAGTTATTACAGAACACTCCAAATTCGAGATGGCTCCGAAACTCTCAAATTAAGAAAACGTTTATTTATTATACGAGAAAAATTTAAAACACGTCATAGGATAAGAACTCTTTTTTCTTTTATTCAAACAGGCAGGCTGAATTTACCCGGAACAAAATCTTATTCTATAATTTGTTCACATTTTTTTCTTAAAATAAGAAATTTCGAATTTAGGGTGGAAAGGACCAATTTAAGGCTTATAGAAGTTGTTGAGGGCTTGTGAAGCTCGCTTGGCTTTACAACGAGAGGACCAAGACTCTGTTCTTTCTCTTTAAGGTTGCAGTTTATTCTTCAACGGCTACTGACAACAACTCTACTACTCTACTCAGGGGCACCCAACGAGAATATAGTTCAAAAACACTTAAACATAGCATTGTTAAACGTATTTTAGTATTTAAACGGTAGATATAGGCATATTTTTATCCCATAAAAATTTTTCATCTGTTCGGATTTCTTAGCTGAAAGTCTAGAGATCCGAAAATCTTAGGGGTTAAAACTTACCTTTTCGAAACTTTCAGCCAAAAAAAGGCTCCCGAAAATTCTAGGTGACCTTTTTAGGGTAAAAATCCGTTAAAAATTGGCAATTATACCATTTTTTAGATGTTCGAAAATCCTAGGAGAGGCAGAAAAGCAAGAAATTTTACAACAAATGTTCCGAAAATTCTAGATCTCAAATCGTTTTCCGAACAGATATTTTCCGAACATTGACGTTGGATGCCCCTGTCTACTAGCTTACACAGCGAATTAAATAAACAAATTGTAGACTTATATTGAGTTAGCTGACCGGAAGAGTTTTTATTGAATACCTTATCGCCTATATCGCAACAGTGCACGTGATTGCAACCCGTACAAAATTTTCACCGAGATCTCTCTCGGCGAGATTCTCGGCAGGATTTTGGCCGCCGAGATTTTTGGATCTCGCCGAGATCTCGCCGAGATTCCTAAATCTCGGCGGCCTCATTTTAATGTGATCTCGTTTACATGTTAGGTGGGGTAAGCCGTTACCTCACCTACCTGGGGTCCCTTAACATTTTCGCAACTTTGTAATCTCCTGAAGTGACAGTCTCAGTTACCGGCCTTTTATAATGTATTTTACCTTTGACTTACATGGAAATTAAATATTTATTATTAAGTTGCCTCTTTGATTTACCAGTATTGTACAAAAATGTCAAGAAAACATGTATGTCGTCATATCCCCCTGCCCCCAAAAAAAAAAATACAATGTTCAAGTCTGTTTTCTGCTCTTGGGTGAGCCACATTGACTTAAGGGTTGGATGAGTGGATGGTTTATAGTGAGGTAGGTGTCCTGTGTGTAAGTAAGTGCAAAATTCTTAGCACATTTTGTCCAATATTGTAGCCATACAAGTATAAAAGTTATCTCTAAGGCAGTTGAAAGACATTATTAAATGATTAAATAATAATAAAAAAACATCAGCTCTCATAATCAATCAGAACCTGATTGATGATCTGATTGATGATGGTCTTCTTCACTTAAACAAAAATGTAGAGGTTCTCACATCAGTAGTCTTCAAATAACCACAAACTTTTTGTCAGATGAACTGGAATGAATGCTGTATATAGAGTCCTTGATTCAGCTTGGCCATCAAGGCAGAGACATTTTTACAGAAGCCTTTATTACTGTTCCTAAGAAAAGTATTTAACTACATAAGTTAGGTAGGTTTTATAGTCAGGCAGGTGACAGGAAAAAGTAGCTATTTTGTTTTGCAAAAAGTTCGAAAACAAAATCTGACATAAAGCACAGAGGTGCTCGTTACTGAAGCTGATTCGCTCCTGTGATTGAAGGGCTACTTTATGTTGAAGATTTCACCACTAACTGATTTTCGCGTACATGACCGTACATGGAATCTATTTGCACTTGTAGTAGTATAGTCAACTGAAAAATTAAATTAATATGACAAAGAAGGTTATTACACATGTCGATTTCGGTTGAAGCGACGGGAAAATATTATACTTACAACTTGTGTTCCATATGCGGCTAGTAAGCTTCGAAGTGCGATCTGTGGTGACACTTTTGAAATGTAAGTTGCGTAACGAACTTCTAGGTTTTTAAAATAATTAGTCACCTGATCTATTTTTGCCGCGTTGAGCTAAGATAATTAAATATTCACAAAAAAATTGACAAACGGCTTGAAAAATGCAAATCACTCCGTCCCAGTGCGGAAATTAGGTCTAAATAATTAGTTCTAATTGAGCAACGACTATAATGGCTTAAGTGTTCAATGTTCAATAAAGAAGTGTCAGAAAATGGTGTTAAAGCCCATTTCTACTATCGACTAGCTTGAGCGCATTCAGTTCGTCTTTAGTGGCTATGAGACATAACTTGTGAATTGGTCTGTCATACTCTCCGTCTCTTGTCTTGATTCTCACTTTTCGGACAAGTCCGTCGTTCGTGGAGGTCACGCAGAAGCAAGATCACAAAAGGGTGGTCTTTTGGCAAGACAATAGGCTTTCTCAACTCTTCCGGGAGACGTCTGACATCTTCAAGTCGACCATGCGCACGAAAAAAGCCGTCTTCATCCTTCTTTGCTACCAGTTTCTTATCCAAGCTGTCTTCGTTGACGTGAAATTGACTCCACTTCAGAGGATGGGTCTCGGCAGCCTTCAGTTCCTGAACTGAAATGGGCCCTGACTTTGGGTTCATTTTCCGAGCGTTGTGAATAAAGCGACCGACGTAGGCTAGAGTTCTCCGTATCTTGGAGTACGTAGAACACGTTTTCAGCAAGTGTAAAAGGATAGGATTTTCTTCAGATCCAGGTTGATCTAGTTCAGGACATACTTCCGCGGCGGCACTGTGATGTTTACCGGCTTTCTTCTCTTTCCGAAACGTTTTCTTCTCTCTTAAAGCGTCGAGGTCGTCCACATGAGTGTTAACTCGGGTGTGGTCTTGAGCGCTGGGCCACTTTTCTTCTGGCAACTCTAGGAAGGATGGTCCCTCTGACCACTTCATGAGATGATTAAGATGGATTCCTCTCGTTAGAGCATCTGCAGGGTTGTTGTTAGACTTGATGTAGCGTATTTGGTCTGCCCCAATCGTCTCTTGAATTTCAGCCACTCTGGCAGATACGAAAGGCCTGAATTCCCGTGGTGGCGTTCTGATCCAGGACAAAACGGTTGATGAATCGATCCAGAAGAATCTTTCCCAGTCCTGGGCTTTTGCGAACTCCAATGCTTTTACACATGTAACGTACATGCGTGCAAATGCTAAACAGCCCAACAGTTCTAATCTCGGGATGCTCTTCTTCTTCAGAGGTGCGACGAAAGCCTTTATCGTGACTGGAACACAACGACAGTCGTAGGAAGATGACCGCACCATAAGCCTGCTCACCACCATCGGAGAATCCGTGAATTTGAGGCACGCCCACTGCGTTGTTTGGTTTTAGCTTGCGGTCAAACTGAAATGACAGGAGATCATTTATGGACTGGACATTCTCTAACCATGTTTGCTGAATACTCTCGGGAAGGATGTCGTCCCAGCTGTAACCTGAACTCCATAATCCTTGCAAGTCGATTCTGAACTTGATTGCGACGGGCAGCACAAGACCGATGGGGTCCCATAACTGACCAACAAGACCTAAACAGCGCCTCTTTGTCAGGACATCCAGTTCTCCGAGGTCATTCTTTTTGAAGGTGAAAGTGTCTAGCTGTTTATCCCAGCTTAGGCCGAGAAGATCCGTGAACCGTTCACCGTTGGATTGGTCGATTTCTGCCTCATTGGAATACCAAGTTTTGATCTGGAAGTTGCCTTTGGCGAGGACAGCGTCGATATGGCTGATAATCTGCTTTGCCTTAGTTACTGTTTCTCTGGAGCCACCGATGTCATCTACGTACACATGCTGTCGGAGTTCTTCTGCGGCTTCCGGGAATTCTGCGTTCGAAAGCTTGGCTAGCGTGTTGATAGCGTTAGTTGCGATGTCAGGGGCCGGTTTATCACCAAAGTTCAGTCTTAGCCACTGGTTAACAGTTGGTTTGTCACGTGTGTTGCTCCTCCACAGAAACCTGTGGTACACCTGATCCTCAGGATGTACCAGGATTTGGTTGAACATTTTACGAACGTCACCAGTGAACGCAACTTCGTCCCATCGCCATGCTGCCAGTACATCCAGAAGACTATTGATGAAGTTAGGTCCTTTCTCAAGGTAATCGTTGAGGGACAATCCATCATGACCTTTTGAAGATGAATCAAAGACTAGTCGAACTTTTGTGGTTCTTTCTGGCGTAAACACTGCTTGCAATGGGAGGTACCATTCGGGTTTATCATGAGCAATTTGTTCAGGTGGAATCATTGTGATAAAGTTCTGGTCTAACAACTTTTGCACTTCCTCTTTTACGACCTCGAAGCAACCCTTTTTCATAAACCCCCTTTCAGCGGAGAGCATCCTCTTCAGAGCGATGTCGTTGTTGCTTCGTTTTGGAGGCCCTCCTTCTTTCCAGGGCATCTTCACTTGTATTCTCCCGTCGACCAAAGTAGTTGAAGCTGCGAGGGACTTCACGAACTTGCTCTCACGTAACACGTTTTCAGTGCAAGTAGAGAGTTTGATTGGTTTGACTCCAAGGAGGTCTTGGTGGAGAAGTTTCTTGATATCTTCTTCGACACTCACTGTCCCTACTTCTATTGACTGAATTTCAGATAGGGTGGAGCCGCTTGACTCGAACTGTCCCAGAACGTACCATCCAAAGCAGTTTCTTTTCCCGATGGGCTCTCCAGGTTCTCCAGACACTGTGTGAATATCAATGAAGGCCTCTACGAAGTCGGTGCCAATAAGAAGATCTATGGCACCACCCGAGAGATGTATTTTATCGGAAACGTTCTTCAAATGGCTGTATTGTCTCACTGACTCCTTAGAAATTGTTTTGGCACTACTTCAAGGTCTAGTTACGGTGTACACTTGAAGGGTCTTCGTAATATCTTCGTCAGAGGGCGGGGCAACCGTGACATTGATTATCTCAGAAGGTTCGCTTTTCTTCTTTCCACCCGCTAAATTCATAGTGAGACGTGTTGCTGCTCCATTTAAGCCAAGTCGACCAGCTGCACTTTTGGAGAGTAGGCTTGTGTTAGACCCGGAGTCCAACATGGCGAGAACTTCGACAAAATCTCCATTTTTGTTCAAGACTTTAACTTTTTGCACAGGGCAAAGTCCAGTAACAGGTTTCAACTTGCTTTTCTGGTGCACAGCATTCCCTTGGATGTTACCATTCGATGTAGGTGTGGGCCCTTGGAACTGACTTTGAAACGGTGGTGCTTTGGGATTCAAACTTGCGTTAGTTTCTCCAGTCTTTTCATTATGTAGGCACCGGTGATGGTTTTTTCTGCATTTGTCGCACGTTGAGCCGTCTGGTTTCTTGCAATCGTTTGTGTGATGTGCTCTCAGACACTTGCGACATCGCCAATGTTGCTTTACAACCTCCCACCTTTGATTGACTGTTAGAATCTGAAACTTAGGACATGCAGCCAGGTGATGTTTGGTCTTACAGCCAAGAGGACATGTTTCATCGTCCGAATCCTCGCTGTTAGCGGCGTTAATTTCTGTCTTTTTGGGACCTTTGTCTCGACGAATTTCGTTTCTTTCCATTGTGATAACCAGGTGATTAGATTGCTCACGGTTTCTTCTTTTCCTTCTCTTTTCATTTCTCTACCAAAATCTGAATTGTCACTTGGATCGAGTTTGGACAGAACCTGGGACATGAGGAACGGCGCTTCAACTGACTCCAGCACAGGACACCCAATATTATCTTCCATGTCACTTACATAACAGGCTATTGTCGTAGCGAAATGCGTTAGGGACTTAGAATCTCGTTTGACTGCTTTAAGATTATTAATCTCGGTGTGCAGTTCGTCCATTAGTTTTCGTCTGTCTGCGAACTCTGTATCCAAAATGATCCACGCGCTGTTAATGGTTCTACAAGTTTTTACTTGGTCGGTCCAGAACGATCCTTTTGGCATTGCATTTCGAAAACGTTGCAATTGTTCATCTTTATCCTGACCGTATTTCTTCATCCAATGGCTGAACTCCTTTTTCCACGCGGCATAGGTTCTGCGAGTTCCGTTCCATACTGGTACAGGTAATCGTTGTAAACTTGAGTTTGACGGTTTTGATCCGATGTTATCGGCCATTTTCTGCACCGCCGACGTCATGGACGACATTGATAATGTTAGCGCTTCCAGAGTTGTCGCATTGTTAGAATTTTCTGAGGAGTTTTGTTCCTTTGATATGCAGCAAACTTTAAAGTGATTTGAAGGAAATCAGCTTTGGTTTTGTCTCCAGTTTTCTTTGTTGCTAACACGAGTTCGTCTTCTGGGCCAGTGCCTTCGTCAACCAGTCTATCCAGAATTGTTTCCTGCTGTTTCTTGACCAGCCTGTACTTGGTTTCTACTAAACTGAATGCTGCTTCAAGTGTTTTTAGTTCCGGTTTTACGGAGAAAATTGTTTCGAATTCTGCCATTAATTCGTACAAGAGTTTGACGGCATTGTCCAGTTGTCCCGCGAGAGTTTTCACGTCTACCTTCGGCGGCATTGTGAGCGGAATTTAAATGCGAAGCTTGGCGGTAGTTAGTAACTCGGCGTAATCTTCTGCAACAAATTTTGACTGATTCGCTCCTGTGATTGAAGGGCTACTTTATGTTGAAGATTTCACCACTAACTGATTTTCGCGTACATGACCGTACATGGAATTTATTTGCACTTGTAGTAGTATAGTCAACTGAAAAATTAAATTAATATGACAAAGAAGGCTATTACACATGTCGATTTCGGTTGAAGCGACGGGAAAATTTTATACTTACAATTTGCGTTCCATATGCGGCTAGTAAGCTTCGAAGTGCGATCTGTGGTGACACTTTTGAAATGTAAGTTGCGTAACGAACTTCTAGGTTTTTAAAATAATTAGTCACCTGATCTATTTTTGCCGCGTTGAGCTAAGATAATTAAATATTCACAAAAAAATTGACAAACGGCTTGAAAAATGCAAATCAGAAGCTAATAAAGAAAAGAAAACTCCTCATATGTAGTAGCAAATACTGTATTGACAGTGTATTGTTACTATTAGATGGAAAGGTGTTTAAGGATTAAGTTTTAATACACATGAGGGCAGCTCATATAACCCTTTTCTTAATATTAACCCAGGGATTCACTTTCTCAGTCCAGAACCTAAACTTCAATCATTTCAGAAACTATTTGACCAAACTGACTAAGCTTACAAAAAAGATAAGGCAATCCCCATAAAATGTTTCGTTTCCCATCGCCCTCCCTCTCGTGATGAAGGTGGGTCGGTCGGTCGGGCAAAAAAAAAAAAACAAGAATGGACACATGATTGAATATTAAATCTCACGTTTAGTCTGCAAGATATAATCAGATGGTAAAAGATGTATATTAACAGGACTATCAAATGTCTGAAAAGGCTACAAAAACGAAGTATCGATGATAATTTAAGACAATTGGTGTTAATAAGACAAGATCGTGTGCTTGTAAATTAAAGTTCTTGCTTCTTTACGAGTGATTCTGGAATTTTTTTTACTTTTCCAAAAAAATGGGTCGGTCGGGCGATGGGAAACGAAACATTTTATGGGGATGGCCTAAGTATGATCACTATGATTACTATTAGACGGAAAGGTGTTTAAGGATTAAGTTTTAATACCACATGAGGGCAGCTCATATAACCCTTTTCTTAATATTGTCCCAGGAACTCAATTTCTCACTCCAGAACCTAAAAAATCAATCATTTCAGAAACTATTTGACAAAATATATAAGTATGATCACTTACCGGAAGGTTTGCATGATCCAAATGAAAAAAAATGGCCTGTCATTTGAATTGCATTGTCACTGTGGTGTATTCAAAACATTGAATTAGTTTATAATCACTGGATTATTAAAAATGTAGATTTGTTGGGGAACAAGCACTCCCTCAACATAGGGCGCTTTCCAGAAGTCAGAACTGCCGGCCGGACCAGTCATCTTGACAATGAAAAATGCTTTGTCTTCGATATTACGCCTTACTCGCTCCGAGACCGAGCTATGAAATTACAACACCAAAAGATGCTCTAAACAACATAGGACAGTAAATACGGAAAAGGATTTGCGATCAATCCTGATTAGCGCTTATTAATCATCAGTGAATTCATGGACCTTAAACTGATAGTGTTCTTTGCAAGATTTTTGCTGCAGTGTTGTTTAAAACAATTAACAGCTCAATTTCAAATGAACGTTCGAAAAAGAAAATCAAGAAGTCCGAAGGTCATAGTAAAAACTCAAAAGCATTAATAATATCATCGCAGATGCGTCAATTCACTTTTTTAAAAATAGCGAACGCTATTAAGGCCTTAGCTTAATTTAATTTATCAAGCATCGACCTGTTTAGTATGTTAAGAAGAAGGGCTAGCTAAAATGTAGTTCGTTTCTGTCACCTCACAAGTAAGCTTATGATTCGACATCTTTCCACAAAAGGGTAAAAAAAATATAAAGAGAAACTCCATTTATCAAAAGGAAAGGAGAGCACTTACCTTTTCGGCCAGTCTTTGATTATTTTACTGAATGAAAATTTCATCGAAGAAAAGGATTACAAATCTATGTACGGAAAAGTAAGTCTTGTTTTTGTTCTTGTTCTCTGGACAGCCTATACACGTCATCTCTGTCCTTGTTGCGATTGAACGAATGAAGCGAGTTTGGCAGCCGCGTTTAGAAATTCGCGCCAAAACCGTAAAAACACGGGTCAACCGGTCGTCACTTGTTCCCATCCGCCAAACTGACGTGACGTCATCTGATCTCCGGTGAACATCTTCGGTTTACGCGTCGGCTTCTTATCGTAAAAACAAATATGGCGGCCACTGTCTGGTCTAGACTGATATATGCTTGTCAGTATACCACTCAAACTAGCGAATGAAGTGAGATTATGTTTGCCAGGATTTACCTAGCCGATCTACCTTGTGTTGTTTGGTTAAAAGGCAAATCTTAAGAGAAGGTAGGCCCGAGAAGGTATGATGCGAAAGCTACTATTGACATTTATAGTTTACGTTCAGAAAGTGGCGAGGAAAGACTTAATAAGCTTAAAATACTTTCTATCGAGCTCACTTCTAAAAGCGTTTCATATGGAGAGTATTCTATATAGAAAAAGATATTTCTGGTTTATCAGCTTAATTCTCAAGCGACGTCATTTTGGTGGATGGACAAGGTTCCATCTATCAAACTGACGTGACAAATGTTGAAATTAACAAACCTCACTATCATTGTGTCGTTACAGAGTTTTCATTGAAATAGTCTATGGCATTACACGCCCAATTACTGCAGATTCTGTTAATTTTTCATTTATTTGGAGCTACATGTAATAAGAAACTTACACTTTAAGTACTGACTGCATTTATTTCGCTATTAAGTTTAGTCAGGGGCACCCAACGACAATTTTTGGAAAATATCTGTTCAGAAGACGATTTGAGATCTAGAATTTTCGGAACATTTGTTGTAAAACTCCTTGCTTCCCTGCCTCTCCTAGGATTTTCTAACATTTAAAAAATGGTATAATTGCCAATTTTTAACTGATTTTTACCCTAAAAAGGTCATCTAGAATTTTCGGAAGCCTTTTTTCTGGCTGAAATTTTCGAAAAGGTAAGTTTCGATCCCTATAATTTTTGGATCACTAGACTTTGAGCTAGGAAATCTGAACAGATGAAAATTTTTTTGGGGATAAAAATATGCCTATATCTACCGTTTAAATACTAAAATACGTTTAACAATGCTATGTTTAAGTGGTTTTGAACTATATTCTCGTTGGATGCCCCTGTTTAGTCGTGATATACATGTAATTTGCATGATTTTAAGAATATCGCAACTACGTGTCACCTAACAACTTAGTTGTAATCTTTTCTTAACATGACAGTAAATAGTAAACAAGGAAAAATATCAAGCCAACTGTCATCAACCAGCTAGTATGCTGCAACTGTTAAACTGTAATGAGACTTCTCAGCTGGAAATGGTCAAAGAAAGTTTCATTTGACATATCATTATAACCTTCACAGTTCTACTTAGTTAATTTTATGATTGCAGTATTGTGATGCCTCAGTTTATTAAAACCTACCATCCATAACATTTATGGTCAGTATTATGCTCATAATTCTAAGCAAAATTAATATACACGTAATGTTCATTTGCTGACAGGTATTTCACAAAACAGGAATTATATACAATGTTTGTAACACACACATGCTAACTATATATCACAGCTTATTCTCTAACACTACCACTGGTAACAAAATGAGTACTGGTATATGAAGATCATTATGAAATGTGGAGTCCAAATTCTGAGCTACATGTAACACATCTTTGTATTTGCCCAACAATTGGAGAGCCCAAAAGTACTACTATAATATCATCAGTAGTTGTCATAGAGATGGTGTGTGTTAATCAGTAATACCCATTTTTCAGCTTTTCGCTCTTATAACTTGAAACTTTGTCCAATGCCCCAAATTTTGTATGGTGTTATTTCACTAAGCAGGAAAACAAGTATGTTAACAGAATTTGACAAAATATTGAAAAACAGGTTCTGGGAGAAGATTTTCTAGAATTACCAAATGGCATAGATTTCAATAAGGAAAATGTACAGTTTTCTCAAAACAGCCCTTTATTTTCGATGGTGAAAAGCAATGGTATCAAACAATCAGTGGCTCACTCGCTAGTCCTCAAGACGTAACACTATACCACAGCAACAGTATAACTTGTCAAAAACACCTTTAAATACTTATAACTTGAAAACAAGTTAGGTGACCCCCATTGTTTATTACACTGAATAGAAATTCATAAGTGAAGGTACAGCCTTTTGTTTAAGCTAGCAGGGGATTCAGAAGCACCTTAAGATTTTGGAAAAATTAACGTGTAACCTGATGCTAAAAATTTTTAAACTTTTCAATTAGTTTTAAGTTGACATTCTGATTATTTCAACAATAAAAAATGGGGCTCATTTTGAGTTAAAAGCACATGTTGGAGGCCAGGCATTCCATGATAGTACTTAGCAAAACTTTTGTTAGCCACTTTAAGCAGGTTAATTTCTTGAGGAAGATGTAACTTTTGCATCTTCTTCGCATTTGTTGCATCTCCACTTACGATTGCTGTTTATTGCCCAGGCTGGTATTTTAACACAGGTGGGGTGATACCATTTTTTGCATTTTCCATTGCTGCACTGAACATATTCTTCTCTGTCATATGGTAGTCTACACACACAGTAAATAGCAACAGATGACTTGACACTGCCCAAGTGACGTGGCACTCTCTTTTCAGTTTTGGGGAATGGTGACATGGCTCCATTTTCTAGGCAGTTGACATAATGCTGTCGCATAGATCCTTGGTTATACTTCTGATTTGTGGGATCTATACCATGACACAAATCAGTTGCAGATGCCAGCGAAAACAGACCACAGTCACTACCTCCAACTTGTCGCTGGACTTTCTCATTGATAAAAGTGACTTTGTCTCCAGGATACATCAACATGCGACAGGCATGCTCTACTGCTGTTGAATTAGTATTGTGATAAAGGCTATCGAAAATCTTGACAATGGCGGGACTGGATGTTGTTGAAATTGTACTTAGACACACCCAGTGGTTCCCAGTATTGATGATCTGAATGAACTCTGATGTTGCAGGGACAACAAGGGACCCTTTTATTGCTGGATCACATAGCCCGTCCACGAAGGGATAATCCCTTTTGAGGAGCATTTGCCCTGTATGGATCTCAGAATCAGAGAGCCAGGTGGTCTTCTGTAAAATTCTTGTCTTGTTTTCTATATACAGATTAAGTTTGTAATTTGGATCCTCAGGGTCACAATTTTCTATTGTCAACCATGATGGAGGATCAGGAGAATTTTCGTCAATTATAATAGGTCCTGGAGTAGATTTGCTTGAAGGAGTACTTGAGTCACCAAATTGACCATTGCTGACAGCTGATGATGGACTGTTGCTGACTGCTGATGATGGACTGTTGCTGACTGCCGATGATAGACTGTTGCTGACTGTTGATGATGGACTGTTGCTGACTGCTGATGATGGACTGTTGCTTACTTTTGATGATGGACTGTTGCCAACTGCTGATGATGGACTGTTGCTGACTGTTGATGATGGACTGTTGCTGACTTTTGATGATGGACTGTTGCCAACTGCTGATGATGGACTGTTGCTGACTTTTGATGATGGACTGTTGCCGACTGCTGATGATGGACTGTTGCTGACTGGTGATGATGAACTGTTGCTGACTGCCGATGATGGACTGTTGCTGACTGTTGATGATGGACTGTTGCTGACTGTTGTTGATGGACTGTTGCTGACTGCTGATGATGGACTGTTGCTGACTGTTGATGATTGACTGTTGCTGACTGCCGATGAGAATATTTCTTTTTGCAAAGGTTGGTCTTCTGAATTTGGGTGTTGAGTGTTAGTTGGAGGGGTATCAGTTCTCTCCTGAGCAGCGGATGGATCATTGCTTGTTTTAGTTTCATTTTGGACAAGGTGGTTCTGTTCTTCTGTGCGTTGTTTCTTTGGTGGAGAAGGATGTTTGGATTCTTTGTGCAATTCCTTCTTTCTTTTGAGAGAACTTTTTGTTTTGGATGTCTTGACTGGCACTCCATCAACAGGGATTTGCACTTTATAGTGTTTTTGCATCATGGATGCAAATTCTCCAACTCTGTTGTGAAACCTTTTTTTCTTGGGGCGCACAGGTAGTGGCAGGTAATTTCCAAAAGATGATTTGAGTTGTTTCTTGCCAGATTGTTTTTTAATCAACGTTTGTATTTGTAATGAGTTTTCCTTTTCGTCAGTTGTTTGAAAGGTTGTGAACTTAATTAGTAACATTTCAAGGGAACTGTTGAGTTCTTTGAAGGCACTTACATCTTCAATGTTGTATGTCAACGATGTTAGCCCTTTAAGCTTCTCCCTACATGTTACTGCCTCTTGCCTGATTTGACTTTCAATGCCTTTGACTTTCTGGTTTGGGACACCTGCGTTGCCATCTTGCTGATTTCCTGGTACGTCTTGACCAATCTGAATGTTGTGATTTTCTTCACCACTTTTATACTTAGTGAAATCAGCAAACACATGCTCCCTGTCTAGTGAGAGATGGGGGTTTTCACGATATTTTTCTGGCAACGAACCCCACTGCCATTTTGGGTAATGGTCGAAAATTGCAAAAAAATGCTTGCATAGGAGCCCCGTGTGGCAAAAATCAGGACAGCTACATCGTGGCATGACATCCCCAGCACCAAAACACAGGCTGTACCATGTGCTGCTTGACTGTGATTGGACTTGGAACTGACCATCTTCTATGCCATTACAAACCTCCTTGATATGCTGGGGTTCTACTTCAACAGCAGATATTATGCACTGCCTGCAGTGGTTCACAAAATGGTCTTGGTTTATTGTGCAAGTATTTTGGCACATCTGAGCTGTAGCGCCTGTATCCTTCACTGCACCTTGTGTTAAGCTCCACATACCTGGGAAAAAAGCAGCTTCTTAATGAATTGTTGATAATTATGCAGTGATATTTGAGTTGCATATGTTGTAGAATCTTTGCATTGAATGAAGAGTAAAGAGTCGTGGATGAGAGGACAACAGACGTGCCCTCTTTACAATACTTTTTTAGCATGTGAACAGTAAGTTCGGACGTCAGCATACAAAGATGCCACTGGCAGCCGCTCTCAGTCCATTTATGAGCTTACTGTACCCACCCAACCCATGATGTGAATGAGGTGATGTGTGAAGGTTGGCCACACCACCAGGGTCTACGTTCCCTACTCTTTTCGAACAGTGGTGTGGGTTCTTTTACGTCCCACATGAACCAGATAAGTGTAAGTGCTATGAGACGGGACCTACGGTTTTTCGTCCTTATCCGAGAAGACTAGAAAGTCTAACCGTTTGCAGATGTCATTACAAAGGCAGCACTTTCTTCTCATTTATTTAAAGACCCTGAGTGTTGGTCCGGCCGGGGTTCGAACCCGTGACCTTCCGCTCAGCAGACCGGCGCTCTCCCAACTGAGCCAACCAGGCGGCGGTCATTAATCCCTACTTTAACTTTAAGCATTTGAATTTTTGAATGTGGGATGTACTGTACCTTCTGTTTTTGTCGGGTAGAAATTCCTCGATTAGTGTCGTAACCATTCCACTGAGGCTGTTGTTATTTCGATCCTTCACGTACTGGTATTTCAAGGACTCATTCTGTCTTTCAATGCCGTTGTTAGTGTTGATACTCAACATGAATCGGTCCTGTCTGAATGCCCACACCCATCGCTGTAATAAAAAGCAAATTACAGAGAATTTAAACTTTTAAGTGAACTGGTCCTTGCTGCATGCTAACAGCTCACTTCATTAATATTTATTATTTACACGAATATGTTAGACAGGCGAATTATTTACCTGTATGTCAGGCAAAGGAGGACATGGGCTTGCAGAGGCAAGCTTTCGTTCTTATACAGTTCGAACCCTAATAAGTAGCCACCCTTGGGGAAATGGATAGTGGCCGCTTAAATAGAGGTAAAAAGCAATTTAAAAAACCCCTCATGGGAGCTTTGATTACTGGGCGAGTAATAAGGGTTGGCCGTTTAATAGGTGACCAGTTAATAATTAGTAATTATAATAATAATTTTTTTAAAATAATACAACTCTAATAATAATAATAATAATAATAATAATAATAACAGTAATAAATTTATTTCAGTGTCAATGCATTTAGCTGGGTAGGGGTTCAACTGTGTATATTGCATGTAGTGTACTTCTAGACCCCTTTCAGTTTATTCCCAATTTGGAGGGCAAAACAATAAGATTGCCTTGCATTTGAAAAGGTTTTTTCTCTCAGAAGAGAGAACAACCATTGTTTTGTCCTCCAGATTGGGAGTTACGGGAAGGAGTCTATTGCAGACAAGTATAAAACTGTGTGCTGTGTGCTTTATTTCAATTCTTACCTTAGACTCTACAAGCCATGTTTTTTCAAGCCAATTCCTGAGCTTGAGATTAGCCAGCCAAACTGCACTCTCCTTAAGGGAAGACAAATTTTTTTCAAATGACTCTTTTGTTGGTGATTTTGCTACGTTGCGAAGCAGTGTTAGGACCTCTTCCCTGCTGTCAGTCAACCCATTTTCAGACTTTCGTAGCCATCTTTCCCAGCACTGTTCCCGATGAAAGTCACAAATATGTAGTGGTATCTGTTAAACCAAATTAGAATGTGAATCTTTTTGTACATTCTATTTTTAATATTATAATAGTGTGTTGTCATTTGAGAGAAGATAAAGCACTATGATGGATATACTGATACCTCGTATGGCATCAACCTAAGCTTGACTTTAAGGTTTCGCCCTCAAGGAAGTATCCAGATTTTTAACTGAATACCTAAAGTCATATTTAATTTGGCCTGGTTTTCCAGTCACTAGGGAGGATCAAGGTTAACTTACAATTTTATAGAAATTGTTACTTATTCCTTCAAAATCTTGTTTGCCTACATGTACTTGAATACTTGAGTGGCAAGCTGTAAAAATGATTTTCTTTGCACCCTGCTTGAATGTACAAGTCTTTATTTACATTTAGTTTCACACTTTGAGAATACTGGCCCAATGTTGAATCATCCGTACCTGTGAATGTGTTCTCAATTGCATGGATCTCTTCATGACAAAAGTCAGTCATGAAAAATTGGGGCTTCCAGCTGGCATTCCAATCATGGAAGATTCCTAGTGCTTCCTGTATGGAGGCTGTAGTTTCCCTGTTGAATTATGAAAGACCCCACAACTATGTAATTTACATTTGGATAGAATAGCAACAAATCAGTTGAAATATTAATTCCTAGACAATTTTGTTTATTTTTTTTATCAGCTTCTATTTTAGTCCTAAACACTACTTGGACCTTTTGTCATGATCATTACTTCATTTACAGACCTAGGCTATGATTGTTAACACTACATAGCATGTAGCCACCCATACACCTGTTGTACTTTGTGACCTAGCCTTTGAGTGGAATAATAATAATAATAATAATATTTATTGCTTATAGCGCGCAAATTAACATTCGAATATGATCAAATGCGCGTTACATCTAAGATACCTAAAAACTATAAACAAAAGCAATAAGAAAACTATATATATCATGTAAAAACTAAAAATACATCATAAAAAAAAAAACTAAATTACACCATATTAAAAATAAGATAATGAGCAACTAAATTAGATACAATTAACAGAAAGCCATGCGAAACAAAAAAGTCTTAACCTTAGTTTTAAAAGTGTTAAAACATGTCTCGTGTCTGATTTCACGAGGGAGTGAATTAAAGAGCCTGGGGGCTGCCACGGCAAACGCCCTGTCACCTAGCGTTTTCTTGGTTTTACCATTGTATGGTTCCAATAGTATCTCATTGTTTCGACGAAGCAAATATTTGCTAGGGCATAAAATGTTAACTAGATTACTAATATAATTAGGAGCTAGGCCATTAATAACTTTAAAAACTAAAGTTAAGGTCTGACTTGACTTTCTTTCACATGCCTTCTTGCCTTTCCATAGGAAAGTAATACCTGTCTGAAACTATAATTACCATAATGATTTATACATGAAAAACTAGAAGGTTTATATGAAAATGACTCAACTCTTGTCCCACCCATTCAAAGTGTTTTTCCCTAAGCCTTCAACTATTACTCAAACAAAAAGAGCCAAAAACAAAAGTTAATATTATTGTTCTCAAGTTAAGGTAGTGTCCCAGTTCTTTCAATTGACATCAACAGACCTCTCCAGTGATGTGATCTTTGTGTTCATCCTCCTTTGGTAACTGGATATAAATTCTGCGTTCCACTTGGGGTTTCTGTCCGCTGGTTATATCAGTCTTCAGCTTTTTGGACATGTCCCTTCTTAGTCTTTCTGTGTCATCCCTGATCTAATAGAGTTAAAAGACTAATAAGTTATGAAATGAAGAGATGTATTTTACTGAGCGGAAGTGTAATGTCAATTGCTATTATCACTATTGTGATGGTGGTTTTGTACCTTGTAATTGCAATACTTTATGACTTCTGATAAACGAATACTTGCAGGGCAGCCAAACTTCATTGTGTCTTGAGGTAGAAACCTCCTCCTTTTGAATGAGTGATCATCAACCTGTAGTTAGAAGATTAATATTATAGATTCCTTACAGTTTAGTGCTAAAAGCACCAAAAAGGCTGTGGCTGTGAAATGAAAATGCAGATATTTTTTAGTCATAACCAACATACCTTCTCTTCAGAATGTCGCGCTTTAAATGACTTTTTCCTGTCTGGTCTATGTTAGCAGTCAAATACCTTGGTGCCAATTATACTGAATGGTACTGAATCAAATGGAATTTTGTCATCTTTGAAATAGACTTTTCTTTGCTTGGCAAAGGGATCTGTGTCATAGAAACAAGGAAAGTCTGTATTATGTTTATTAGGGCTGTACTCTAGCAGTCCTCAGAGGTTCCTGGTGGCTTACTGTTGCTTTTCGGCAAGAAGGCAATCTTAGTTTTTGCCCAAAATTACTATGCTGGGCAGCCAGAATGTCAAAGGGTTAGTGTTTTAGGCTCCCCGATTTTTTTTTTCTTAGAACATAGCCTTGTTTATTATAATTTTGATTGTAATCTGGTATGCAACCTACACCACAGTCAAGCCAATGTATTACATGCACCCTTTGCAGATAGTACTCAGTCAACCATAGATTTAAAGATACCGTAAAATTCCGAAAATAAGCCCCTCCGTGTGTGTATAAGCCCCTCCAAATATAAGCCCCCCAAACTGGTAACGTAAAAAACCCTCCGTAAAATCGCCCCTCCAAATATAAGCCCCCGGGGGCTTTTACTTGGAAAATTGCCCTCAAATACAAAATAAAACAAAGCAAAAACGATAAATTTACTTCCAACTATAAGGCTAGCCCAATCGATTTTGAAACGCAAATTTCCCCCCCGTATATAAGCCCCTCCGAATATAAGCCCCTCCAAAAATAAGGCCCTCAAAAAGGGCCTTTGAAAAATATAAGCCCCGGGCCTTATTTTCGGAATTTTACGGTATTTCATGTCTTTGATTCATAAATTGTTCATGCCATGAATACCACTGTGTTTAGAATATGCACATTCTACCCCAGCATATTTCTCCCCCCCCCCCCAACAAAAGAAAAATTCCTAAGATCAGAGCATTGTTTATTATAATCTTTTGATTGTAATCTGGTGTGCAAGCTACACCACATTCTACTCCAGCATTCTTAACCCTATTATGTTACACTGCACTGCTAAAATCATAGCTGCTGATAACCAATCAGATTCAAGAATTTTTTTATGACCAACTTATTGTTTATGCACTTATCAACTGAAATCCCCCCTCCCCCACCCCCAGAACAGGGTGGGGATTTGACTTCATGTCAACTACAATGGTGATTAACCCCCATGAGGGGGCACTTAAACTTTTAAAGCCCCCACCTACAGTCCTGTAGGAGAAAAATAGAACATGGCAAAATCTTGAGAAATCCCCAGCCCCCAACGGCAAAACATGCTGTCAAATTTTATCAAACACCCTTTGTTCCCCCACCTTGGCCCTTGCTTCATAATTATCTTACCTCCAGCACCAAACATTTTGTCTGATTTAAAACAAGAGAATTTTGTTGTTGTTTCCAGTTCATATTGTCTTATTACAGTCATGGCTTCCTCAACTGATCCAACATAGCCAACAAACTTGTTCGTTGATCCTCTTAACTTCGCTTGCCAAGTACATACAGTAGCACTGTCTTTCTCACTTTCTAAATATATGCCTTCAGCTGTGCCGCTACCTTCTTGGGCATTTGCCGGCAAAGCCATAACAAACGACTTGTGCTGAGTACTATAAACCGAGCAGTCAACTTCCAGATCTCATACACCCGGAAACTTTATTATTTTCCTTTCGAAAATGCCCGCCAAACAACAATGCTTAGCGGGAAAATCTTCGGAATTCCGAGACAGGTTTAAGGTACATTATCGTCAATTTTCGTGCGCGTTCGCCTGTTATTGAACGTCAGTTTCATGGATGGAAAGATACGCTATCTGTCACGCCATCCATCAAACTGACGTTCTCCACTGTGGCAAGCTTTAAGGGTATAAAATAGCTTTACCCTTGTCCAATTTACCCTAAGTTTTCAAAGGTTTATTGAAAAAAATCAGGACCCTGCTTGATGTGCACAGAAAAACACAAATAATCTGCTGGACACACGTGGACCCATAAAAGATCATCCGCCATATTAGTTTTTACGATAGGAAGCCGGTGCGTAAACCGAAGATGTTCGCCGGAGATCAGATGACGTCACGTCAGTTTGGCGGATGGAAACAAGTGACGACCGTTCTGAGCATCCGCTGTCCGATTCTTACTACTGCAAATCAAACATGGCGGCTAAAACTGGCAGCCTTCGCAACCAAATTACAACCCCGGTTTCTCAGAAACCAGCGAACAACAAGCCATCATATTTTAGGATTGTAATTATATATGTAAGAGTTTTGATCTAACCGAAAATGAAGGTCATTTTATTTTTTACATTTTAGCCGTACGTAGTGCCTTAAGATATCGAACATTAATCAAGGTGAACTGGACAAAACAAGAACAAAATTAAGGAAACTTCACTGAAAATTTTGGATGAGTCAAATAATTATTTTCTATAGAATAATGCGGTTAATACGGTAAAAAAAGACGACTGACATCAATTTTACCGGTAAGAACATTTTTTTTTTGGACAAAACTGATACCTTTATCATCATTGCCGTTCTAATTTTATTCAACAAAATAGCGTAAACCGAAATTCAAATTATCATTTAATTTACTTACCATTTGGGGTGAACTGTAAAGTGTTTTTATATTTATGTCGAATCGGTTACGTTTTTCTGGTTTTGGTCGCAAATACATTAACCAGACTCCCGTTAATATTGTTACAGCTGTATTAAACAAGCGAAGAGTTCCTATACATAACTCAGTAAATCGTCTGTGAATATTCAATGTTTCGTGAAATCCCAAGACGATTTCCATAATAGTTTTGGTTTCAGTGTACTCAGCAATTTACTGTAATTTTATGCTTCCAAATTATTTGGAAGCATAAGAGGACAGTAAATTTCAGCCTAAGAGTCACGGTTTCAAATTTTACCCGTGAAAACACTTTCACAGCTCAAAATCAGTATACACTGATGAAATTTTCCAGATATTTCAGTAATTGTTAGATTGAATTTACAAAGCAATTTTCGAACTCATACACCGTATTCACAAATGGCGGACACGCGGGAAAAAACTGGGGCCTAGTCATGAAAGCGAGGCGTTGGAGGGTAAACAAAAATTGCAAATGGAGACTTTCAGTGAACTTGCAGAGTGTTTAGCACGGATTCCACCTAAAATAACTTTGTATGGACGTTTTTTTAAATACAATGACGTGGAACGTCTTCTGCTTTTAATGTTAGTACTGATTTGCTGTTTGCAATCACAAGGGACGCGTATATCTTCAAGGAAACAGGATGATTTTGTAGTTTGCCGAAGCCTCAGAAGCTCGACAAGTGGGTGATGGCTGGAGAAAAGCGGCAAACATGTTGGCCCAAACTTCACGCTGCAACCGAATACGAAAGCCAGCTCACTGCAATTCTGTGAAACAGAAGTAAAAACAGATATTGGTGGCAAGAAAAAAAGAAAAAAGCGACGGATAGATGGCCTATTTGTCAACGGAAGAGACCTCCGCCATTACTCAAAACTGGTCAAGTCGAGAGCGGGTGAAAGATTCATTCACGAGACTCATTCATTCATGTCAGTGTCATTTTACACATATCTATGTATGTCTGTATTTACAACTTCCTTTGGATGATATCAATTCCGTCGCTTTGGAGTGAATTGTTAGAGGTACGTTGGCAGAGCTTAGCAAATTCAGTGAAAATCTAAAATCTTTTGATTTCTTTGCATTGCGAAATAAAATAATTTTATCAAAACTAGAAGCTCTAGTGTGTGAATCTTATGGCTTGCTATTTGCCTGGTCTCCTTTACGGCATTATCTCAGAGAGCTCTTTGTAAAAAAGTGGTATAAAGCTCACATTTTACTAGGTTAAACTTTTAAGGCAATGTTTGTGTCAGGACTGAACACGGCAAGCTTCTGTTTCGAATCATTAAATGCGAGTCTGGATCCGTTTAAGAAGACCATCATTTTACTTATTTATGTATTCTTCACTTTTAAAACATTGTGGAACATGAAGTTAAAACTCTTAACAGCCAAAGATAAGAAATAGGAAAATTACTCGCTGAAATGAAATGTGGCCGGCTTACCGAGTCTGCCGAGTGACAAGTCGAAATTTTGAGCGTACTCCACTCGATCGCTTCTACATTTATACCAAAAAGATAGTTCTAATTGATGTCCTTTATCGATAAAGACCAGAGAATAGCGTCCTGGCAAATAAACACCAAACATAACTTCATCGAAACCTCAGTCACCGCTTCTTTCCTGTCTTCCTTTTTTCCATCTCGATTTGAACTGTTTTGTTCAATGGCACACGTCTCTTGAGTTAACAAGTAGGCCATATATCCATCGCTTATTTCTTTTTTTCTTGCCCCCAAGATTTGCATTTTGTATAGTTCTGTTTTACCGAATTGCAGTGAGTTGGCTTTCGAACTCGGTTTCAATGTGAAGTTTGGGCCAACATGTTTGCCGCTTTTCTCCAGCCATCCCCCACTTGTCGAGCTTCTGATGCTTCGGAAACCTACAAAATCATCTTGTTTCCTTGAAGATATACGCGTCCCTTTTGATTGCAAACAGCAAATCAATACTAAACATTAAAAGCAGAAGACATCCCACGTAATTGTATTTTAAAAGAAGTCCGTAGAAAGTTATTTTAGGTGGAATCCGTGCTAAACACTCTGCAAGTTCACTGAAAGTCTTCATTTGCAGTTTTTGTTTACCCTCCAACGCCTCGCTTTCATGACTAGGCACCAGTTTTTTCCCGCGTGTCCGCCATTTGTGAATACGGTGTATAATTTTTTAGGCTACACAATTCCAAAACATAGCTTTCCCACTAGAAGTTTGTTGAAATTTTACCAAAATTTCGGTCTGTTATGCGTTTCAGCTTTCAATGAACAGCTCTTTACTTTAGGGCACAATTTCTCGAAGAAAATACAGAGATATTTCGTTGTGCTAAAGCTTTCACAATTAATTACCTGTAGAACTTAATATTAAACAATTAAGAGTGAAATACTATTACAAAGCTAACTCATACAGTTAATTCAATAAGAAGAACAATGAATAGGCAACTTAATGAAGTCATCATCCCAAATCCAAAACTAAGGCTTTTATTCATCTTCATGATTTCAAACGGTAAGCGAGAAATGAACAGTACTATATATCCAGTGCCGAAGAATGATTCTATGGAGGCCCGTTCTGGTCAAAATTAATATAATAAAATGGCATCACAAGTGACTTTTTCGGCCAGTGCAGCATTTATTATGGACCCGTTGTGTATTTTTGTCATCACTACACAGGATTTTTTTAGTGTGTTGTTATTTTTTTTTTTAGCTGCATGAATTATTTTTTGTTAAGGCTGTTTACTTTTTTTATGTTGTTGTATGAATAAACTTTTCATGCGTACCACAAATAATTTTTTAGTGGTACCGCGAATTATTTTTAATACAAGTATTGACAATTATTTTTTCATCGTGCTGATAATTATTTTTCGCTGTATCGCGAATTTATTTTTGGGCCTACAATGCTTTGCGGGCCTTGCAGTTGAAGTGGACTGGTTCGAGTCTTTGACTTCCTTGGGCGACCATTTTGAAAACTTTGAAGTGGAGGAGTGCTTTGAAAGAAAATGCCAAGGCGAAACATTGTCAGGGAAATACACAAAAAGAGGTTTTCATCTTTCTTACAAAATCTATCAGGAGCCAGTAGTCTTTGCCGTTCGTGATGAGGTTTTCTGGACCGAAGATTTAATAGAGGAGACTACGAAGGGACTTCACGACTCGTACACAATTCTAACCCTTATTCAGGGTGTCCAGTTCCTATTTTTTCCTATTTTTTGAGCCTATTCCTATTTTCTCCTATTTTTAAACTAAAACCTCATATTTTTCCTATTTTTTAGCCGGTGAAGGCAAAATTTGTAACAAAATTGAAAATGAAATTATAATTGTATGTGTTTTTGAGTGAAATTTATCATAAAGCAAGTAGTATGTTGACTTTGATATTCTAATATTAATAAAAATAACAGTTACGTTTGTTCTTTCCATGACCTCTATTGCCTGTTAGAGTTCTGTTAACATTTTTGTTAACCTGCATGTACATGTATTGTATGTAGTGTTATAGTTCTCCTCCTGACTATTGAATAATATTGTGTATAGCCCACTGAAACTGCATTTCAGTATCTGTACATGTTATATTTTATTTTGAAGTCTTGCTCACTTTTATGTTCATCTTTGAAACTGAAAACAGGATCAAGTTGTGCTCTCACAACACAGGCCAATCCAATCAGCATCTTGTTTTTAAAAACCAATCATGATCACTAGCTGATTCTGGATGCTACATGAAAAGAACAGACTAAAGTTTAGTGTACGGCGCTAGCTCTCTTGGTGAGCCCTTGTTAACAGCTATACCTAAGCAACTGATGAAGGATCCAATATTTTGGTTGCAAAACCGGTCTTGCAGTCATAGCTAAGCAGTGTTATGTTCTTCTTAGAACTTAACCATGACAAACTTACAATCTGGTACCAAACACATCAGTGTCATTTTGCGTACACCGCAGAAAGCCTGGTTTCGTACTTAAAATTATGCGGTGTTTTGACTCAAACAAGCATATTCTCAACCAGCTACCGATTGCAGATTAATGGAAGGAAAGCTTTCCATAGGACTTTTACGTTCTAGTTCGATATCGTTCAATGACAACTCAATCGTAAGAAATTTCTATACTAAGAAATTTCACTCTTCAAAGCTTTTCAAAGATTTGCCGCCAACTTGAGGGGAATTTGCATATGATCACCTTTGATTATAGAACCACGCTTGACCTGCAGTCAAGCATATCATTCTGATTATAGCATAACTGAGGCAATAAACTAAACGTTATTGATCATTTTTACTCCTTCTTAGCCGCGAAAGTTGATCTCAATCCTGCGAACGTAGAATCTGAGGACTCGTGGCATTTATTATAACCCTGATGGGGTGCAGGGAGGCTACCTTTGTCCAAAAAAGTACTATTGATTTTCCCATTTTTCTCCTATTTTTTAATACAAAGTTTCCTATTTTTCCTATTTTCTCAATGCTGAGTCTCCTATTTGCCTATATTTTTGAGCAACCATGCCGCTGGACACCCTGCTTATTGCACATAACATGTCTCCCCAATTGAACAGTTCTCTACCCAATCTTACACCTCGAGTCTTCGTCCCGTACCACACATGCTGGCTTTCGGGAAGGAAGATGCTGAGCAAGAACAAACCAGTGCAAAAGTTAATTGCAAAATACGTATTCGACTGCTATGAGAAAAGAATATCATTAGTTCTTTAGGTTAACATTGATTATAGTTCCACTAGTGTGCAATTTGTGTTATGATTCTAAATTATTTGGATAAAGTCAATGTACATAGGACTGTATAAGACTCCAAATAAATAAAGCATTGTCATTGTCATTGTCATTGCTGTGAAAGAGAATGCCCTCTACCCTGAACTTCAGGAAAAATCTCCCGATTCAAATCCTGACGGGGGGGCATAAGAACTAGCAGAGCCAAATGGATTCGAGGTATATGACCTTCGCAGAGTGCTAGTGAGAGTAGACCTCACTAACTAACTAACATGGGAACTTGCTCGAGTGCCTTTACGGTGGCAGTATAGTAATTCCTGATTTTTAACATTATGTTTTTAATATTCGGAGATGAATGAGTCGGTCCAACGTCAGATACCTGAGATGTATAGGGAATAATGCCATAACATAAATATTAGATAAATCAATCGAATTTCCCATTTAGTGAGGTCTACTCTAACTAGCACTCAGCATAGGTCTTCTCCCTCGAGTCCATCTGGCTCTGCTTCTGGTGCTCGCCCGTCTGGATTAGAATCGGGAGCTTCTTCCTGAACTTCAGGGTAGCGGACACTCTCATTCTCTGCGTCTTCGTTCCGAAAACCAGCATGTGTAGTGCGAGACGAAGATTCGAGGACAAGACCGGGTAAAGAACAGTTCAATCGGGCAGACATGTCATGTTCTGAATAAGGGTTAGAATTGTGTACGAGTCGTGAAGTCCCTTCGCAGTCTCCTCTGTTAAATCTTCGGTCCAGAAAACCTCATCACTAACGACAGACTACTAGCTCCTGACAGATTTTGTAAGAAAGATGAAAACCTCTGTCGTTTCAGTTCTCTGACAATGTTTCGCCTTGGCATTCTCTTTGAAAACACTCCTCCACTTGCAAAGTTTTCAAAATGGTCGCTCAAGGAAGTCAAAGACTCGAACCAGTCCACTTCAACTGCAAGGCCCGCAAAGCATTGTAGAACCAAAAATAAATTCTCGATACAGCGAAAAATAATTATCAGCACGATGAAAAAATAATTGTCAATACTTGTATTAAAAATAATTCGCGGTACCACTAAAAAATTATTTGTGGTACGCATGAAAAATTTATTCATACAACAACATCAAAAAAGTAAACAGCCTTAATTAAAAAATAATTCATGCAACTAAAAAAAAATAAAAACACACTAAAAAAATCCTGTGTAGTGATGACAAAAATACTCAAGAGGTCCATAATAAATGCTGCACTGGTCGAAAAAGTCACTTGTGATGCCATTTTATTATATTAATTTTGACCAGAACGGGCCTCCATATGATTCTGCTAACAGTAAGGCAAAAGAAGAACATGTTCAGTATGGTTGTCTCAAGCGAACCTGGAATTTTCTGAGGATCAGAGAAAAGTTCCATGAAACATTTAGGCTTTTCACCATTTATTAAGGAACAGTGAATAGGCGAAAAAAGAATCCCAAACTCAAATCTGATCTATAGGATCGTTTGGAATTTTCTGCTTTGGAATCATCTCATCTTACATGTATTTGTAGCATGTATATCTACTCTAGCTTGTGGATAATCCTTTCCACAAATTTTGCTCAATTTTTGTTTGCTAGATACATGTATGACCATGGACAGTAGAGGTTTACGAGTAATGCTAAATGACACACATCTCAAACATCGAGGACCAGTCGGTAGGGCAGGTGAGAATCACCGCCGCCGTATCGAGTCAGAGCCGTTTGTGAGAACTTGAGTCATAAAATTATACTTTTAATAGGATAATAAACTCTGCGGACCAACAAAACCAACAGTATTGTTAATCAGGCAAACGGTTATAATGGTGGTCGTGAATGATAAATTCGAAATAGTGAATTTAAAGAAAATTGATATCTACAACTACTGATTATTAACACGACCAATAAAATAACAAAAAAAAATGTGTTCAACACAGCGACATATATAAGCTCCGTAATCAAAAGTGACGTGTAGAGTAATACAGCGATTTGAAACTAAGCTTTATTCATTTTTACAGTTCGACAAGCTTGTTAATTTATCGAACTACAAAACCAAAATCGCCTTTTTTGTTACATCATTTGTCGCTTACTTACAAATGAAACTTAATAAATATGTTCCACAAATATAATGGTTCTTTACACAGGGGAACCCAAGGACGATTTCCTCCTAAATCCATTGAGACTGAAAACGTTTTAGGCTATCCAGAGTATTGCATTCTATGCAGGTCTATGAAAATTTGTGTATCTGTTCGCTCATCGTGTGGGAACGTGAACCTTTTTGAAATTACAAGGGCTTCAGTATTATTTTCCTGAAAATTTTAGAGGCAGTTTAATGCATTGACGGAAATGAGAATTTTTTTGACTCCTCTCTCCATCATATATATTTTCTAATCCGAAGTTTTAGGTTTCCTTTTTTCTACGAAAAATAGCCTAACCTAGGGAGTGAAATGTGAAAAAATAAACTTCAAAAAAACCGTAGGGAATTATTAGATAAGCTTCGAAAATTGTGCACTATGATGATGAATGCAACGTTCACCTATAAATTTTTAGCCGTACTAAAGTAATAGAACATTCTACGCAATATTTGCTTCTCCGAACAGATACTTTAAAGAAAACAGTCTCTGGGTGCACCTGTTTAGATCACGCTCTTCGTACAGAAAAAAGCCGCTCTTATTTCTTAACTGACCATACAGTTGTTCAAAGACAAGCAAAAACTAACAGAATACTTGAGTTAAGGATTTTGAAAATACAGAAACTGTTTGTTTCCTGAGGAAACCGCTATATTATTTAGTGTCTCTGAATCGAAGAAATAAAAAAGTCAAGCATGAACCGGTGCTACACGCCACAAATGGTGAATCATCGAGCGACTGTGTAAGATCACTAAAGTTAACTGGTTACACTGAGATTATTTACTGGATGCAATAAGAGTGGACCAGAATTGATGATGGCTACTAAGACGGAAAATGAGTATAACAATTTACCACTCTTTCAATTCGAGGTCAGTTTAGGGAGCCGATGATAATTTCTCTAAGGGATATCATCTCGCGATATCTCAGACGGCAACTTTTCTTTCAATTGTACCGTTATACCTTGGGTTACTTGAACAATCGCACTTGGATTTAAAAAAATCCAAGTACAACATCAAGTTATTTCTAGTAAAAGTTGTAAACTGTAGGTTAAAATGATGTTGTAAGAAACAAATGTGTATAGTAGTTCAAAAATTATGCAAAGGGGCCTTTCATCGGGTGCTTTGATTACTTAGCAACCTCATATTTCAGCAGGCGAATGAAATTGTTTAATTGAAATTAGAATACATACGTAGGCTGTTTAGTGAGCATGTTTTGACGCCGAGAAACGTATTCAAACAAGAAAATTCTATGATTCAATCCCTAGCAGAGTGTTGGTATGTACAGTCCTCGAAGCTTTCTTGTTTTTCTCTAGCTTTATTAAAATTATGCTTTTTGATTCAATGTTTCTTTATTTCTTCTTTCTTCCAGTTCTCATAACTTTCATGAAGACAGATCACCAGATAAAGAATGAAAACATATGGCAAACAAGGTAAATCATATATGCGCCACGCGTTCTATATCTCCTCCGGCCCATAGTAATTTGTCACGGATCAAATTAGGAATGACTTTTCAACGTGTAATGCACAGAACAATTTAAGCGGGTAAAATGTTGATAAGCAGTATTTAACAATCATTTATCATGGTAAAAAAAGAAAGGATTTTCAGAGTCCAATGATAGTATCAAACATGATTCATGTTAAGCGTTTTTATCAAACAATTCTGAATATAGTTGAGAATCATTGCAACATTGCTTATTTGGATATACTGTCGTGTTGACTTCCGCAAAGAGAATTTTCAAATTTGGATGTGGATAAATTCTGTGCTTTATTCTGGATACAGAAATGAACGACGGAAGAATTTGTAATAATTATTGTTACTTCTTTTTCTCCTGTTTTTCAGTAACTTCTAATAAATTGTACTTCGCTTGGGTTTACAGTAATATAGTATAAAATATTCTAATTTAGACAAGGACAGATTATGCTAAGATTCAGTCTTGCAAACTGTTCTCGGTATAATGTTTTTCCCACTGCACCAAAAGGTGATGAGGTGACGGCCATCCTTGTGAAGGTATAACACCGGTACAAAATATATACCCGGCTGTTAAAGGACAAAATTGAGCTATACCAAGAGATAGATCTTACACTTAAAAAAAAATAAAATAAAATAAAATAAAATAAAAATATATATATATATATAATAAATGATGTGGTGGCTGGTAGATTCTCGACCATGGAACAAAAGCATCATTTGCATGCACAGGAGCTCAGTTCCTGAAAAACACAAAACGCGAATTTCTCATGTTAAGCCAAAAGAACCAATCAAAATGCTCGACGTCTTTTAGACGTGAGATGTAATGATTGGGGGATCGGATTTCTTTGAAACTTGTTTTTAAAACATGAAAAGGTAAGCAATTATCGCAAGAGAGGAAATAAATTAACCGGTAACGATAATCATTGCTATCATTTGGCTTTGGCAATCGTAAAACGAAGGTAAGTTAACTTCAAGAGACTCTGTAACAGTCATCGAGATTTCATTGCATTCAAACCGTTCATTTTTCCAAGGCATATCTTAAACATAAAGTATATCATTATTCATTCAAAATATTCCTGAGTTCTGAATAAGATTACCTCATGGTAGACTTTCTTTAAACCTTTGGCCTATTTCTCGGTACGGTTTCAAAAGCAGATGTTTGTCCGTTGCAGATACTCCTCAGAAAGTATATAAAATTCATCGAGCGATATATATGTTTAGCGCATTCTTGTTATTGTATAACTTCTGTTCAATGAGATTTAGTTAGAAATCAGCTAGTTTGTCCCTAGTTAGCCGTAAACGCCACTTCGTTTTAGTTCACTCGTGAAAAAACAGCTTGGCAGCTTGGTGACGATGGTCTAGCCCTAATTCCAATATACCAAATATGGTAAGCGCCAGATGGTTATGAAGAATTTGGGGGGGGGGGGATTAGAACCTTCAGCCTCGGTTGATCACATCCTCGTCGATCTGCATAATTCCTCAGATCCTACCCAGCCACATTCAATAACTGCTAGGTGTTAATCATTGTGTTTTCGTTTGACCTACTCAAGATATTTTATATCATGATCAAACTTCAGTTCTAGTGCACGAGTTAGAGGACCTTGATGATGCGATCACGAGTTAAAGAGAACACCATGTTGTTTGTACTGATTTTTTCGCTCACGGGTGGTTTCTGCTCTGCTAAGGACAACAA
This sequence comes from Porites lobata, assembly GCA_942486035.1. NCBI lineage: Eukaryota > Metazoa > Cnidaria > Anthozoa > Scleractinia > Poritidae > Porites > Porites lobata. Next base: position 243,813 of record CALNXK010000142.1, on the reverse strand, counting down.
ACCACCAGACACCAAGGTAACTATATGTCAGATATTGCCACTACACATTTTTTTTATTACAGTTAAATAACGTTAGTTTATAGAGAAAACTAGGAATGACGTATTATATGTAAATTTAACTACCAAATTCAAACAAAAACTTATGATGGTATGATTCATTGTACAACCTCGATCACTATTTTGAGAAGAGAGACAACATTTTAACCTTTTAAACAATCAAAATTAACATTTTTACAAAAACAGCCTCTTTACTGGAAAATAAATTTCTTTTTCCAAAATCACAATTGGCGATTACATTAAAAAAACTCCAATTAAAACTTGGAAAATTAAGGAACTGCTTCGTACGTACCTGGATTGAAACGCTAGATGACAGGTGAAATTGTGAACCGCTACTGGCAGTTTGTCACTGACTTTTTCTCTCTTTGGCAGCCTGTTCAATCTTGTCCATCTTGTAAACATGGTGGACAAACCGGGATGTGGACATACATGACATGTATACCAGGAGCCCCCGGGGCACCTGGTCGAGATGGAGCCAAAGGAGACCTGGGTAGCCCGGGGAAAACTGGGACCCAGGGACCACGTGGTGCTGACGGAAAGAAAGGAGCAAAGGGAGAGATTGGGATCCAGGGTTCCGCCGGACAAAAAGGAGAGCGAGGGGACAAAGGCGACAGTGGAACGCCACGACTGGCTTCACATTTGAACTGGAAGGAGTGCGCTTGGAAAAAGGCATACAACACAGATTCAGGACTGATATATGTAAGTGCGGATCGCCACTTTGTTACCCAAGTTAAATAATATTCTCAAAGCAATTAATTTTTACCGAGATGATTGATTGCTATAATTCTTTAGTCAGCGCCCGGTCAGCGATGATGATGGCTGCGTCTTTTGAAGCTACGTAGTTTTGTGTTAAGGCCGGGCGATAATCGGTTTTATTACACTGTGTCCTTCTCTATTATTAATTTTTTCGCTAATCTTATGTACAGGAATTTTTCTTTGTCGAAACACCTTGAATCAATTAATATTGTACAACTGATGTCTTACTTTTTTGTAGACTGGAGTAAACAAAAATAAACTGCAATACGGATGCTGCTTCTTTATATCTCTTTTAGAACTGTGACTTTGTGAAGAAATACGCGGACACTGCCCTCCATGTCTACTATGCTGGTAACCTCAGGATTCACGGATGTGACAACTGCTGTAGTCGCTGGTATTTCACCTTCAATGGAGCCGAGTGCAGCTCTCCAGGAACTATTGACGGTGCATTCTATTTGTACAGATTGGGCCAAAATTTAAGTCCTCATTATCAACGCCACATTGAAGGTCACTGCAATAACATTCAGAAAGGAAAGGTGCGAGTGGGATTCTCGGTTGGAAAATGCGTCACAGGACATAAGCTTGCTGACGCCTACACTGGTTGGCATTCAATGAATCGTATCTTCATCGAAGAAGTACCGAAAGCTCAGCAGTAAGCTCGAGTCATGTGATCATCTGGACTTTGAAATTTACTGTTAAATCTGTATTAGTACTGTAAAAAATAAAGAAGTCCAGAAGCATTGACACTGTAATGCTTTTACCTATTTGTTAGATTCGCCAAAGAGCTAATGACAAACAATCATTTATTGAAAAATAAGGGCAGTGGCATACTTCATTATCATTAGTAGTTTTGTCGTGCCAGTAGGTGCACAAGGCCTCCACGCTCTCTGACCAAAACTTTCTGTCTCGTGCCACCGCTTTGTCTACTTTCCACAGCTTTCACCTGCTTTGGTTCTTTCAATGACATGCTTACCTCATGCATTTTTCCCTTTGGCCTCCCAAAGAGCAATTCCTTCCTTTTTTCAGGTTATAGAAACCATGATGCTGCTAGTGGTGTGGCCAAAGTACTAAAGGACCTCAAGGAAGTCCTCGGCGAACCCGAGTCACGCTCTTCAAACCACGCCGATATGTTAACCCCTGTCGGTCGTCATGGAAATAGTTATAGTTCCCGTCAGCGGGTTGGGGGGAAGAGAATTTGTTATCCCACCCCGCACCATCACCCCGCGAGTCAAGGGAACGTAACATAATTCCTCTCATTCATCTCTCGCCGTGAGCGGGACCTTTGCTAGCAAAGAAACCATTGGCTATTTTCGAATAACTCATAATACACTCTGTTTGTCCACCAAATTTGGCCTAAGTTATTGTTTTCACATTCTCTAAGGAAATGGAATATGCAATCCTCTCATTTGGGAAGGGGGTGGGGAGCGGGGAAAACAGAGTGTATTATTGGGGATTCAAAAATAGAAAAAAGAGGCAAACCAGAGTAGGGACAAACCAGTGTTTTAGCCCTCATGGAAGGGCAAATAAACTGCTTCCATCGTCAAGCCGCATTTCATATAAATTTGGTACTTTCAAAATAACGAACTTAAGCTACTCACATAGGAAACAATGAAACTTAAGTTCAGTTCACAAGTGGTCGTATAGTGCTGGCGTTTCCTCCTTGTCCACCATGCCTTCTCGCTCGTACGTGACTCGAAAAGCATAGGCTGCGCCCAGCAGGGGCACCCAACGACGGTTTCCTTCTAAATACATTGTTAGCACTATGTAGGCTACCCAGATTACGTTTAGATGTTCAGAAATGCATTCTAAGCGGCGCTTTAACATTTGTTTCTGTTCGGTCATCCTAGGGGAACTTCAGTCTTTTCGAAATTACAAGGGTTTCTGATGCAATTTCAAGTATTACTTAACTGAGACACTGTTTCTGATTTCCAGGATTTCTCTTTCCACTGTCTTTCCATTGCATTTTTGAGACCAAAAATTAAAATAGCCTAAAATAGCCTAACGTGGGAAGTGAAATGTGAAAATTAATTAAACTTCAGAAAATCGATGTGATTTATTACATATGCTTCGTAAAATTGTACATGAGTGCAACGATCATCTAGAAATTTTTAGCCTACCTCAATTAATAGAAAATTCTAGGCAATATTTGCTTCTCCGAACAGATATTTCACAGAAAACAGTCGTTGGGTGCCCCATGGCCTAGGGAAGAAGCAAGTGCTGACGGCCCTTGTGGTGTTCTCGATTTTAGCTGTTAGGTGTCCGTCATTTGGTCACTTATAAAAATGACTTGGGACCTGCCTCTAACCCTGACGTCTCTTTCTCGATGAAAATGTGCGCGCAAAGGAAGGTGGGAAGGAGACAGTGGGCGAGACGGCCCTTCGCCTGCCGTCTGTACCCTTCCCATGGTCCCTTGCGGCTCATCACCAGTCGCTCGCCTCTACCTCGCGAAAAACGAAACGCCTGAGGAGGAGGCTGACCTGGGACTATGCTGCAATCAAATGTGGGATGCATGTTGGCAGCGTTTTGAGCCCAGAAAATTTGATTTTAAAAAATTCCTTTTTCAATTACGGCATGTTTCAAAGGTTCACTCGAATAACTAACTCGCTTACGATATTTACAAAACAGTACATGTTGATAGCCAGCGCTAAAAACTTAAAACGGTATCTGCAGTTTAATCCGGATGAGCTTCAGTGACTTGTTGCCAATTCAACCGCGAAGGAGAATGGACCCACAACCTCCGTCGTTTGCACATTCTTCGTCCACAGCCATTTCAATAGGCTATTTCCGAGTTTCAAAATCTTTCACTTTCAAAACGAGGCTCAGTGCAAAAACTTTTTCGTGATAATGAGTCCTATTTGCATGAGAATAAAAAGGAATTTTCATATCAATGGCTTCGCACGTAGCCTCGCATTGAGCTTTGGGCAACTCGGAAATCACTTATTGACGAGATCGAAAAGCCAAATGACACCGCATAGCAGTATGGGTAGTTTCATAAGCTCTTCGTATTAAAATCACATAAGTACACGTACAACACATTTTGTGACTGTACACGAACTATTGAGTAATAGTTTATTTTGACATAAAACTTAATATGACAGCTCCGGCTTAAAGCTCTACATAGTTACTCTGATATCAAGTGTTGTAATCACTAACTGGGGAAGGGTTTGGGGCATACTTCTGAAAGTACATTTGGCAGTCTGCTTTCCACATTTTGGAACAGACACAAGATCTACTACAGCAGTCTTGATCATGCATACATTGTTAGAACGGTATTCACTGAAGTGACGTACAACCCTCTCTAGCCAATCACAAAAGACTGGACGGAAGGTTGCCAACAGGCGGGAAGAGAAATTGACACGATATATTTTAACCAATCACAAGGAGTTGAGTGCAGATAGGATATTCTGGAGATTATTTTCCGACACATCACTGAAACCCGTTCTAAACAAACTAACATTCCAAGGGACATGGCACGAAATCTTGCATGCCACGGAAATTAAGATCCGTTTTTCTTCTTTTTTTTCGAGTCAATATACAGTATGTTTAAGTTTGCAGTGCTTTCTTCTCTGCAAGCTAATTTCTGAACAAAACAAGTCTGGTTTGGTGGGCGGAGAGAACACAATGATTAGAAGGGGAAAAGAGACAAAGTTTCTCTGTTGCCTACTTAAATCTGCATTATTAACTACATACTCTACTTACACTTTCACGAGCACAAACATCAACAACAAACAGGGACACGTTTACTGTACAGCAGTGCGATAAAGACAGGTTCCTTTTTAAAAAACTCCCAGGTCTTCATAACTCTTCTTTTTGTTTTCAAGTTTCTTCCCTTGCTTCTTCCTTCGCAATCAGAAGCAACAGAATAGTTTTTGCAATCAACCAAACTTGGAACAGGGAGTCCGACAGTGGAGGGGGGCAAATATTACATCAACAGTCACGTTATAATTCAGACCATCTATACTAACGTATCCTTCTTCTAAAGGTGAGTTAAAAAGCCTTTCCATGTTCATAATATAAATCTAAATTATTATATGTACTTATTCACACTTCAAAAGGACAATATTCAGATTTTATAGAGATATTATGGAGTGTTTGCAAACAAAGAAAAATTGTTGTTAATTGGTTTACGGTGAGAACGTATCGTTGAATTCATTTTAAGACAACACAAAAGCCGTCTTTCTTGCTTTCATTCCAGAACTCCACCTTTAAATTTAACTTTATCGACTGGGCACCATAAGCGGATCTTACAAATAGCTCAGTTCTCGGGTACTTAAGAAAACAAAACATCTCTCCCACTAAAATACGATAGAAAATACCTTTAGAACAAGTTTTCTTTGCCTGCACACTTGATTTTCTCAAGAAGTAACAAATTTTAGTGCTTGAGTTACCAGCGGAACTCTTTATAAGAAATTCGACTTCTAGAATAAAGTGTTTAATTTCACAGAAGAAGAAAACCAAACAACGCAATGTGACGACGACCTCGTGTGTAATCCCCCGTCCCCCACCCCAACAAATTTCTCCGTCTCTCGGCCCAGTACATCACAGCTTACTCACAAAGTCCTGTGACAAACCACAGAAAACTAAAGGCTACGCATCCTGCATGATTTTGTACACTACTTACAAGGGCTGGTATCTGACATAATTTCTCGCTGGTATGTTTGGAGTAGACAGTGAGGCGGATGCCTTATGGTTTCCCCCGTCCCGTATTGGAATAAAAACAGCCGAATGTTATGTGCCGCATATCCGCAAGCAGCCTGAGAAAGGGCTGAAGGCTCGATGAAAAGTTGGGGAGGGAGAAGAGGGAAGCCATCACAGAAGTTCATACTGGCGCAAATGCACTCGCTGGATTATGTCTCGGCAGTCGTTAAACACCCGTCGAATATTCTCCGTGTCTACTGCGCATGTGAAATGTGGATAACAATAATGTTTACCATCTCCACTGGCTGTACTGATCCGCTGAAAAAAAGTAAAAATACAACCGTTAATGAATTTACATTCGGTGGAACTGAACGCTCAGCTGTAGAGGCAGTGATAAAGAATGCAAATAATTTCCTGTTGGTATGAACGAACGTGAGTCTGCATTAGACCTTATTAACGATACCGCCATCTTGACATGAGCTTAAAAAAGAAATGTCACGTGGTTTCAAACAAACAAGCAACCAAGTGATAAAAGCCACCAGTGCAAAAAAATCGCCTGTTTCTTTCCTGTACGCAGAAGCGAATGTATAAGTTCCCACAGCAAACAATAATGACGTAAAACTTGGCGAAGCTCGAACTAAAAGAGTCGTCTCGTTTTGAGAGCATTAAAAAACTCTCCCGCAATTACTCGCACAGGGAAATTTTATCATTTGTTTGCCCCCTGAAATACCACATGATATTGCTTTTAATCCACTTATTCCACTGATCCTAAAGCGCGTGCAATGATGATACGCAGGTAAGGTTTTGAAAGTTGCAATGTATTCATCATTCAACTTTTTCATTTTCTCTTGTCACTGATTCCTCATCTCCAGGCTCCGCTGTGACTGCAAAAGAAAGAAAGCATCATAAATGTGAGGCCTACTTCATGCCTAAAGCACCTAATAATCTGGTGTCATATAAGTAAGGACCGGTCTTGTGCCGATATTATTGCTGAAAATTAAAGGATACCAAAGAGAGGCAAATTTTAGGGAGCGTAAGCCATATTGGGTGGTATTGACAGAGACTACATAAAGATTACCAGAGCGTGATTGGCACGATGTATAGGGATGAACAAAAGCAGTAAATTTAAATTACTCAATTGAAACAAGCAGGTAACAGTTTACATGACCAATGATAAGCAAAGGGAAGTGCTTGCAATTTAATAATATAACTGTTTTTGCTCTGGGAAAGAGGCATAAAAAATTCTTGTCTACCTTACCATCTGGAGGAGTTCTATACCGAGCAAAGTCCGGGAAATAGTCCTCAATCTTGGACTTTCCAGCCCGCACCTTTTCTTTCAACAAGTCTTGCTTGTTAAGAAACAATATTACTGAGATTGTTCTCAGCCATCTGAAAAGAAAAAAATGAGCAAATTAACAAGATATGCACACTACAGGTGTATTGTTGTAACAATAATTAGTGAATGAGGCTGGGTATGATATGAAGAATTTTACAGGAGGTGCTACACACCTAGGCCAAAGGCCAAGGTGGGTAACCACCTCTGAGAGCCAATTCTTCAAATCATATGGAAGCCGAAGTCAATAATAGTTTTATTAGTCACTCAAAATAATTATGTCAAAGTTCTTAACAACCTGGCCTCATCAAAAACTTTCTTAAAAACATTCGCCTGTTTATTGGCACCATTGCAGAATAATGAAGAAATCATTTTTTTGTTGCAGATACTCCTTAAAAGGTGACAACATTCACCGCGCATTTTGCATTTTTTCCCAATCAGTTGAAGTCAGTAATTTGGGTATTTTGTTCGGATAGCTGTGAAACTTTTCCCATTTTCTTGCCATAACAGCTACAACTCTAGGCTGCAGTGCCACTTCCTCAAGTAATGCGGTTCCAATTGTTTTATAGGGGTAATATACCATTGTATCAATGATAATGCTTGCATCTTCCAAATTAAGTCAGTACCAGATGCTTATGAAGAATTAGCTGAAGGATTAACCATTGAAGCACTGAGAGTGATCAACATAAAATTTCTCCTTGAAATGTCAATGATGAGGACATGTCCGGCAAAAGATTAATCTTACAAGTTGATACTTCAACAAATTCTCCCCACTAGTTGTATTGAAAACATACAGGGACGGCAAATGAGAATTTGAAGTTTCATAGTCTTAATGATTATTATTTTTTTGGTAGCCAATTGTCCTTTATTCCCCTGGAGAGAAAAATGCTGTCCTGAAAAAAAAAACTGATATTAAATGTTCTTACAGCGGAACCTCGATAAATTATAATGAATGGCCAAGGGACTGTCAAAATCTATTCACCATAACGAGGTTTTGTTATATCGCGGTTCTTTTTCGTATATTTTACCATCACTGGGGCAAAAAATATTGTCCGTTTGGTTTCAAAGAAACCAAAGTACAGTTCCTGCCTAGTAAAATTAATTTAAGGGTCGGAATATCGCCCTGGGTCATCACTTACCTGGCTAGGATCTTCCCTTAGTACCAAATTGTAACTACTGCATGCAACCACAAATATTATTGCTGTAACATCTGAAAAAGAAGCAAGAAAAATAATAGTCAGTGATGCTGAGAATCAACTGGTTGTAATCCTGAATCTTAACAGCAGGGTTCTCCAGAAGCTCCATCTAAGTTACCTACTCAAAGAAATATTGAGGAGAACAAAGAAATTGTCATATTTGTACATGACTTCATTAGATGAAAGAAAATGATGTAAGTGAAAATTAATGTGAAGTTCCAATTTTCATGGCTCAAATCCCTTTCCTAGTTGCTCAAAGTGCACTGAAATACACTTTTCAAGGCCCTCAAAATTACACTTTTACCCTTTAAGACCCCCCAGATGTCTCCAGTGGATGGGGGAATCCCCTTCCATACTTACCCCTACCCCCACACTTGGGTGACTTTCGATCTAATCTATTGCTGCCTACTTAAATGTTTTCTCCATCTTCCAATTATATTTTCTGGAGATCACTGCAACAGTAAACTAATTTACAGTAGCAACTCAAGTTTGTAATCTGTTACAACCTGCTCACCGTTATAATTAAAGCACTGTATCCATTTCCTCCTCTCATCTCTCTGTCCTCCCACATCAAACATACTGAGGAGATTAAAACACGGATGTTCAGTTAATAAAAAGATCCTCAATCATCAAACCTGCTAACAAATGTGATAGGCAGGTTAAACTTCTCAAAGGACTCGTACAAAATTTCAGCGCAGTTGAAATGAGCCCGCAGCCTGCAGCAATTCTGCTGCTTTTATTGGAATATTTGCTACCTACTCATCACTTTGGTTTAATAATTTTAAATACAAACCACCCAAGTTTAGGCATTTTCCGCCGGCTATTCTTGTTTTCCTGCCTACTACTGCAAAACATTTTGACTAGGCAGAGACTTTGGGTTGCAAAGTTCAAAACTACCCAAGACTAGCCCGACTTTTTCCAAAATATCATTTTCTTTTTTCTAGACTCAAGATTATCAGATAGATAAAAACCTCGACAGAAATGCAGGAACCAAGTTTTTCCCATGTGTTTTTTTTGCACTGTAAATGTATAGAAACCACAGGGCAATGTTTTTTTTCCCCACAGACAAGATTTACACCTTTAAGTAAGAGTTGCTAGCAATTAAGCATGGCTGCAGTTTTGAAAAAGAAGAACAACGACAAAACAAACAAAAACAAAACTTTAGAGTTTTTTCCATTTTTCTAAAGTTTTTCACGTCTGGAAAACTGTCTTTTTTTTAAGGAATTTAAGCCCGGGGAGGACTCCGCATATGAAAGGGGTGGGGATGTTCGTCGGAAATTTTGAATTAAATTCCTAAAGGAGACCGATCTGGGCGTGGCCCAAGCTTTCTTTGACCCCTAAAAGAGACCATGTTAAAACACAGACAATATATATATATATATTTATATTTTTTCGCGTGCAACCCTAAACGAGACCTTCACGGCTAATGTCTGGTATGTCTGGTTAAAGAAAAGCTCTCTCTTTATAATTTCAGCAGTTTAAATATTTCAAGCTGTACAAAATGTATTTCTGGGTATCCCACGTTGGAACACTCCATACAAAGCTTGAGAATTGCGTAAAACGTTTCGGAAGATAACTAACAACGGCGCGCCACACAGACAAGAGACTTGAATTCGTTGTATATTTATTACTTTCCTAGCCTGCAGTGCAGGCGTTTCCTTCGGGCGCGCCATGCAATGTTTTTGCTCGTGAAAACGCCATGTTGAAACTCCCGAAGAGGGGTGAAAATGCTTTAAATTAGCACCTACCCTAAGGGTTACTATGTTTACTCTCTATAATCTTCCTCCGTCATAAAATCAAAGATGGCGGTTACAACAATATGAACATAAACAAGCAGCTTTCGCCCGCCCAAAATAGGTCTGCACTGCAGGCTATGACTTTTCTGTAACATTTAGTTTTCGCTGTTGGGTCTCAAATTTATTTTGTCATTGCGTGACAGTGAAAACACTCTATTACTTCCGCTAAGAAGAGAAAATTTGTCTCGTTTTCCGATTTTTCCTCTACCCTTTACGAGAAATAAGGTACTTCACTATCTGCAAGATAAAATATTTTGAAATCAAACTTTGATCCATTTTAGATTGATATAACACAAAGAACCCGTTTAGGCGATGAGAGAGTAGAAAAACATTCCAGAAGGAAAGACTCGGTTATCTGGCAATTTCAAGTTGGTTTAATGCCGCAATATTGCAAAGTCAGAGCTAGGAAAATAACTGAAGAAGTTATACACAGTCCGGTTCCAGTAGAATTATACAAACTTATGATAAATGAACAGTAAATTAACTGATTTGCTCCTTTTTGAAAATCACCGCGGATAAAAATCATACGTCCATTTCTTAATTTTCAGCAGATTTTTAGCTGTACTCCTCTCCTCTTCGAAAACTCGTACTCATTTTCCCACCAAACAAAACAGAACTAATCTATTTGTCTCTAAACCTGGCATTAACGATGATAACTCTTCGTCAAACATTAGCGCCTATTAAAGAATGATCTGGATTTAGCTCGATCGAGACAATCAAAATTCCCTTGCTACCATTACATACACAAGCTCTGCTATACAATACTAGTGGAGGGAGGTTAGAGGGAATTAACTTTTGCGAATGTCGCTAAATAGATGTACTCATCCAGAAAATGTTTTCTACTTTAACTGAAAGAAATAACATTTTACTAACAACCCAAAACACTGATCCACATTTTTAACAAGTGTTGTTTGCGCGTTTTCTGCTTTGCGTGACCCATTTCTACCACAAGAGCAAAGAATCGAATTCGAATTGAATGTTTTGTTACTGATACTTATTCTTCATTAGAATTAGGCCCTGAAATAATTCCATTTGATTACCAGGGACGTATCTGTGGAGCTCAAAGACGGAAATTTGTCATGAATCAAATAAAGCCGAAATAAAGGAAAAGCTTCAAAGTTTCAAAATGTGCTCTACTGAAAGAATCCTTCCGCCTGGTACTGATTGATTTATAAAAAGTCTTGAACACTTGCCTAAAAATTTAAACTTGCGATCGATTTTTGAAGCACATGTCAGTCAATAACAGAAATGTAAGAAATAAGGACACATGAACGCGTTTAAGTTTACTATTAACTAAATTCAAACGTCGATTTCCATGATTATGTTAACGAATATCCACATTTGGATTTGTCTTGTCTTTAAAAAAAGCCAAGACTTACCAATGAATGCAGTGGAGTAGTCACTTACAAAACAATAATTATTGATTCGTAAACAGAGTAGATACCAGAAGCAATGACACTAAATAGCGTAGGATTGATGATATTAAACAACTCAAAATCTGCGAACAATCCTTTACTGTTTAGTTATGACACAAGAAAGACAAAGAAAAATGACATTTCTGTTTGTTAAGGGGATGAGCTACACGTACAAATGTGTCATTGATGAATATTAGCTAACAATAGCCATTTTAAGATATCGAACATTAATCAAGATAAACTGGACAAAACAAGAACAAATTAAGGAACCTCCACTGATAATTTTGGATGAATCAAATAATTATTTTCTATAGAATAATGCGGTTAATACTGCCAAAAAAGACGACTGGCATCAATTTTAGCGGTAAGAACAATTTTTTTTTTGACAAAACGGATACCTTTATCATCATTGCCGTTCTAATTTTATTCAACAAAATAGCGTAAACGGAAATTCAAATTATCTATTATTTACTTACCATTTGGAGTGAACTGCAAAACGTTTTTTATATTTATGTCGAATCGGTTTGTAACGTTTTTCTGGTTTGGTCGCTAATTAATTAACCAGACTCCTGTTAATATTGTCTCTGTATTAAGAAAAGGTAAGAGTTTCTATACATAACTCAGTAAACCTTCTGTGAATATTCGATGTTTCGTGGAATCCCAAGGCGATTTCCAAAATTGTTCTGGTTTTGTACTCACCAATTTGGAAGCATACAATAATACAGTAAATTTCCGCCTGCGAATCACGGTTTCAAATCAGTCTACCCGTGAAAACACTTTCAGCTCAAAATCAGTATACACTGATGAAATTTTATAGATATTTCAGTAATTGTTAGATTGAATTTACTTAGCAATTTTCAATCTCATTATTTTTGAGGCTACACAATTTCAAACATAATTCCACACTATAAGTTTCAAAATCCCCAGACTCATTGGCGACTTTGCGCCAAAACTAACTTTGTTGAAATTTTCTCGACAAAAGTACAGAGATTTATCGTTGTGCTAAAGGTCTCAAAATTGATCAGCTGTAAAAAAAAATCGTAATTTTTAATATCAAACAAGAGTGAAATGCTATTTCAAAGCTAACTGAAAGTTTATTCAAGAAGACGAACAATGAATAAGCAACCAAATGAAGTCATTTCCCGAATCCAAAACTAAAAAGGCTTTCATTCATGATTTCAAACGGCAAGCAATAAATTAACAGTACTAGCTATACATCCATTGCACAAATCTTCCCAAGAATAATTCTGCTAAAAGTATGGTAAGAAAACATGTTCTCTTGCGGTATGGTTGTTTCAAGCGAACATTGAATTTTCGGAGGATCGGAGAAAAGTCCATGAAATTAAAATAATTCACCACTTACTAAAAGAACAGTGCTTTGGAATCATCTCATCTTACATGTATTAGTAGCATGTAAATCTACTCTAGCCAGTGGATGATCCTTTCCACAAATTTTGTTCAATTTTAGTTTGCTAGATACATGTATGACCATGGACAGTAGAGGTTTACAAGTTAGGCTAAATCAAACACTTTGCAAACATCGAGGACTAGTCAGGGCATGTAGAGAATCACCGCCGCCGGGCGTTTATTCGAACGTAAGTCATAAACTAGCTTTAAAAGATAAACTCTGACCAACAAAACTATTCGTATTTAAATAATCAGACCAACGGTAAGATGGTGGTCGTCAACGATAAATTCGAAATGGTGAATTTAAACAAAATTGATATCTACAACAATTGATTAATACGACCAATAAAATAATAATAAAAAATTGTGTTCAACACAGCGACAATCAAGTGACGTGTAGAGTAATGCAGCGATTTGAAAGTAAATCATTTTTACAGCTCGACAAGCTACAAAACCAAAATCTACTTTCTCAAATCATTTGCCGCTTACGTACGAAGGAAACTTAATGGATATGTTCAACAAATAATTGTTCAGTTAACATCACATTCTTCGTACAGATTTTGTAAGCCGAACTGCTATACGCCACAATGGAGAATCATCGAGCGACTATGTAACTAAGATCACTAAAGTTAACTGGTTACACTGAGATTATTTACTGGTTGGAATTAGAATTGACCGTAATGGATCACGCAGTATCTCTGACTGCAAGTTTTCTTTCAATTGTAGAGTTATACCTTGGGTTATATATACAAAATCCGAGAACAACATCATTTATTTCTAGTTAAAGTTGTGATCCGTTGGTTACAATGAGTTGTAACGAACAAATGTGTACTATGAGTGGTACAAAAATCTTGCAAAGACTAGAGGCGTTTCATTGGGCGCATTGATGACTTAGCAACCTAATATTCCCGCAAGCGAATGAAATTGTTTAATTGAAATTAGAATACATATGTAGGCTGTTTAATGAGGCAGCATGTTTAAACGAGAAACTTGTTATTCAAACAAGGAAATTCTATTATTCAGTCCCTAGCAGAGTGTTGGTATGTACAGTGTACGGAGCTTTCTTTTTTCTTCTCTCGCTTTATTTAAATTATGCTTCATGATTCAATGTTTCTTTATTTCTTCTTTCTTCCAGTTCTCATAACTTTCATGAAGACAGATCACCAGTCAAGGAATGAAAACATATGGCAAACAAGGTAATTCAAATATACGCCACGCGTGCTCATATGTCCTTCGGCCCATTGTAATGTCTTTTTTCCTACAACAAATTCCAAGTACACGGATCAGAGTAGGAATTACTCTTCAATATAATACAAAGAACGATTTAAGGTAAAATGTCAATAAGCACAATTTAACAATCATTTATCATGGTAAGGAAAGAGTTTTCAGGTGTCCAATGATGGTATAAAACTAGCTTGATTCCTGTTTAACCTCTATATCAAACAACATGCAGTAAATACGGTATAAAACAACTACGAAATGTCTTATTTGGATATAGTGTTGTGTTAACTTCAGCAAAGAGAAAGTTTCGAATTTGGATGAGCGTAAATTCTGTGCTTTATTGTGGATAGAAAAATGAACGAAGAAAATTGTACTTCTTTTGGCTTTTCAGTAATATAGTATAAAAAAAATCCTAATTAAAACAAAGACAGATTATGCTAACACTCAGTCTTCCCAGCTGTCCTCAGTTCAATTTTTCTCCCACTACACAAAAAGGTGATGAACTGATACGCATCCTCGTAAAGCCACAACACCGAATCAAAAGATCGCCTGGCGATTAAAGGACAAAATTGAGCTATACTTAGAGATAGATCCTACACGAAATAAAATTTCAATAAATATCATATATATATATATATATAAATGATGTTGTGGCTGGTAGATTTGCGGCCATGGTACAAAAGCATGATCTGCACAGGAACTCAGTTACTGAAAAATACAAGACAAGAATTTCCTCATGTTAAGCAAAAAGAACCAATCAAAATGCTTGACGTCTTTTACACGTGAAACGTAATAATTGGGGCATGATTTCGTTAAAACGTGATTATAAAACATGAAAAGTTAAGAACTTATGGCAAGAGAGATAAATTAAGCTGTCGCGATAATCATTGCTATGATTTGGCATTGGCAATTGTGAAACGAAGGTAAGAGTAAAGTTTAACTGTAACAGTCCTTAAGACTCCATAGCATTCAAGCCGCTAATTTTTCCAAGGCATATCTCAAGTATGAAATATATCGTTAATCTTATTATTGTAATTTTAGTTGAACTAACCAAAATATTTCATACCATGATCAATCGTTTAGTGCACAAAGCTAGAGGACCTTGATGATGCGATCAGGAGTTAAAATGACCACCATAGTGTTTGTACTGATTTTATCGCTCATGGCCGCTTTCTGCTCTGCTAAGAACAACAAGCAATCAGACACCAAGGTAACTGCATTCATACATATGGTCACTACAGATTTGTTAATACAGTTAATGTTAATTCATGGAGAAACTAGGAATAACGTATCATGTGTTAGTTTACTAAATCAGTCTGCAGGGTGATTAAGAAATGCTCAAGATGCATTCAAAGATTAAGATGGTATGATTACTTGTGCAATCGAACGCTATAGAGAAAGAACATTTTTACGTTTAAAACAATCAAGTGACATCATTACCAACGTGGTAAGTACTATAACATATCTTCGTTACTGAAAAATGAATTTCTTTAATCACAATTTACGCGCGTTCATCTAAGAAACCCAAAATAAACACTTGCAATTAACGGAAATCAGTAAGCACTTCCTCACCTGGATTGAAACGCTAAATGAAAGACAAAATTGTCCAAGGCTACTAGCATTTGGTCATTAAATTTTATCTTTTTTGCAGCCTATTCAATCTTGTCCATCTTGTAATAATGGTGGACAAACCGGGATGTGGACATACATGACATGTGTCCCAGGCGCCCCCGGGGCACCTGGTCGTGATGGAGCCAAAGGAAACCTTGGCAGCCCGGGGAAAACTGGGACCCAGGGACCACGTGGTGCTGATGGAAAGAAAGGAGCAAAGGGAGAGCCTGGGATCCAGGGCTCCGCCGGACAAAAAGGAGAGCGAGGGGACAAAGGGGACAGTGGAACCCCACGACTGGCTTCACACATGAACTGGAAAGAGTGTGCTTGGAAAAAGACAGAGAGCAAAGATTCAGGACTGATATATGTAAGCGAGCAATATCCCTGTGTAATAAGAAAAAATATACTGTTGATGAATTTCTCAAAACGAAGAATTCATCAATATAATTGACTTTCAAGGTTCCATGAATGGCATCATTTTAAACAGTTTCCTTTATTCTTTTTCGTTCAGAACTGTGACTTTGTGAAGAAATACCCGGACACTTCCCTTCATGTCTACTATGCCGGTAACCTCAGGGTTGGCGTATGTGACCGATGCTGTAGTCGATGGCATTTCAGCTTCAATGGAGCCGAGTGCAGCTCTCCAGGAACTATTGACGGTGCATTCTATATGTATACAGGCCGAAACCACTATCTTCACCGTCATCGCCACATTGAAGGTCACTGCAACAACATTCAGAAAGGAAAGGTGCGAGTGGGATTCTGGGTTGGAAAGTGCGTCACAGGCCATAAGCTTGCTGATGGCGACACTGGTTGGCATTCAATGAATCGTATCTTCATTGAAGAAGTACCGAAAGCTCAGCAGTAAGCTCGAGTCATGTGATCATCTGGACTTTGAAAATTACTATTAAATCTGTATTAGTACTGTAAAGAATAAAGAAGTCCAGAATCATTGACACTTAAATATTTTTACCTATTTGTTATATTCGCCAAAGACGAATGACAAAAAATCATTAATTGAAAAATAAGGGCAGTGGCATACTTCATCATCATTAGTAGTTTGTCGCGCCAGTAGGCGCACAAGGCCTCCACGCTGTCTGACCAAAACTTTCTGTCTCGTGCCACCGCTTTGTCTACTTTCCACGGCTTTCACCTGCTTTGGTTCTTTCAATAACATGCTTACCCCATGCATTTTTCCCTATTGCGTCGCACCAGAACAGTTAATTTCACTGATGTGATTTTTCTCAGCCTCCCAAAGAGCAAGTCGTTCCTTTTTTCAGTTTATAGAAGCGATGCTGCTAGTGGTGTCGCCAAAGTACTCAAGGACCTCAAGGAAGTCCTCGGCGAACCCGAGTCACGCTCTTCAACCCTTGCCGATATGTTAACCCCTGTCGGTCGTCATGGAAATAATTATAGTTCCCGTCAGCGGGTGGGGGATGGGGGAGGGAAAAGAGAATTTGTTATCCCGCCCCGCACCATCACCCCGCGAGTCAAGGGAAGTTAACATGATTCCTCTCATTCATCTCTCGCCGTGAGCGGGACCTTTGCTAGCAAAGAAACCATTGGCTATTTTCGAATAACCCATAATACACTCTGTTTGTCCCCCAAATTTGGCCTAAGTTATTGTTTTCACATGCTCTAAGGAAATGGAATAGGCAATCCTCTCATTTGGGAAGGGGGTGGGGAGCGGGGAAAACAGAGTGTATTATTGGGGATTCAAAAATAGAAAAAAGAGGCAAACCAGAGTAGGGACAAACCAGTGTTTTTAGCCCTCATGGACGGGCAAATAAACTGCTTCCATCGTCAAGCCGCATTTCATATAAATTTGGTACTTTCAAAATAACGAACTTAAGGTACTCACATAGGAAACAATGAAACTTAAGTTCAGTTCACAAGTGGTCGTATAGTGCTGGCGTTTCCTCCTTGTCCACCATGCCTTGTCGCTCGTACGTGACTCGAAACGCATAGGCTGCGCCCAGCAGGGGCACCCAACGACGGTTTCCTTCTAAATACATTGTTAGTACTATTTAGGCTACCCAGATTACGTTTAGATGTTCAGAAATGCATTCTAAGCGGCGCTTTAACATTTGTTTCTGTTCGGTCATCCTAGGGGAACTTCAGTCTTTTCGAAGTTACAAGGGTTTCAGTATTATTTTTCCAAAAAATTTAGATGCAATTTCAAGTATTACTAAACTGAGACACAGTTTCTGATTTCCAGGATTTCTCTTTCCACTGTCTTTCCATTGCATTTTTGAGACCAAAAATTTTAGGTTTCCTTTTCTCTGCAAAAAAAAATAGCCTAACTTGGGAAGTGAAATGTGAAAATTAAACTTCAGAAAATCGAAGTGATTTATTACATAAGCTTAGTAAAATTGTACATGAGTGCAACGATCATCTAGAAATTTTTAGCCTACCTCAATTAATAGAAAATTCTAGGCAATATTTGCTTCTCCGAACAGATATTTCACCGAAAACAGTTGTTGGGTGCCCCATGGCCTAGGGACGAAGCAAGTGCTGACGTCACTCGTTGCCAATTCAACCGCGAAGGAGAATGGACCCACAACCTCCGTCGTTTGCACATTCTTCGTCTACAGCTATTTCAATAGGCTATTTCCGAGTTTCAAAATCTTTCACTTTCAAAACGAGGCTCAGTGCAAAAACTTTCTTGTGATAATGAGTCCTATTTGCATGAGAATAAAAAGGAATTTTCACTTCGCACTTAGCCTCGCATTGAGCTTTGGGCAACTCGGAAATCACTTATTGACGAGATCGAAAAGCCAAATGACACCGCATAGCAGTATGGGTAGTTTCATAAGCTCTTCGTATTAAAATCACATAAGTACACGTACTTGACGTTTTATTCCATTCTGTGGTATTGACAACTGCCAAACTATGACCGAATTGCACAGGATTCACAGCCAGCCATATGACCTTGCTATCTTGTTGCATATGTGTTCTTGTATACAAAATAATATCGTCATATGGTGATTGGTTCACAAAGGTTTGACCCTCTCAAACGACATTCAAACGCCACCAAGGGCACCAACTCGAGGCTTTGATGGACAAAATACAGTGATTTGCATGAAATGGAGAGGGGCCTAGTTGCTTTTCCACGGTTTTCTTCAGCGACGGTCGATTTAATCGCCAGAAACGAGGGGCACAAGAACAACACATTTTGTGACTGTACACGAACTATTGAGTAATAGTTTATTTTGACATAAAACTTAATATGACAGCTCCGGCTTAAAGCTCTACATAGTTACTCTGATATCAAGTGTTGTAATCACTAACTGGGGAAGGGTTTGGGGCATACTTCTGAAAGTACATTTGGCAGTCTGCTTTCCACATTTTGGAACAGACACAAGATCTACTACAGCAGTCTTGATCATGCATACATCGTTAGAACGGTATTCACTGAAGTGACGTACAACCCTCTCTAGCCAATCACAAAAGACTGGACGGAAGGTTGCCAACAGGCGGGAAGAGAAATTGACACGATATATTTTAACCAATCACAAGGAGTTGAGTGCAGATAGGATATTTGGGAGATTATTTTCCGACACATCACTGAAACCCGTTCTAAACAAACTAACATTCCAAGGGACATGGCACGAAATCTTGCATGCCACGGAAATTAAGATCCGTTTTTCTTCTTTTTTTTCGAGTCAATATACAATATGTTTAAGTTTGCAGTGCTTTCTTCTCTGCAAGCTAATTTCTGAACAAAACAAGTCTGGTTTGGTGGGCGGAGAGAACACAATGATTAGAAGGGGAAAAGAGACAAAGTTTCTCTGTTGCCTACTTAAATCTGCATTATTAACTACATACTCTACTTACACTTTCACGAGCACAAACATCAACAACAAACAGGGACACGTTTACTGTACAGCAGTGCGATAAAGACAGGTTCCTTTTTAAAAAACTCCCAGGTCTTTATAACTCTTCTTTTTGTTTTGAAGTTTCTTCCCTTGCTTCTTCCTTGGCAATCAGAAGCAACAGAATAGTTTTTGCAATCAACCAAACTTGGAACAGGGAGTCCGACAGTGGAGGGGGGCAAATATTACATCAACAGTCACGTTATAATTCAGACCATCTATACTAACGTATCCTTCTTCTAAGGGTGAGTTAAAAAGCCTTTCCATGTTCATAATATAAATCTAAATTATTATATGTACTTATTCACACTTCAAAAGGACAATATTCAGATTTTATAGAGATATTATGGAGTGTTTGCAAACAAAGAAAAATTGTTGTTAATTGATTTTCGGCGAGAACGTATCCTTGAATTCATTTTAAGACAACACAAAAGCCGTCTTTCTTGCTATCATTCCAGAACTCCACCTTTAAATTTAACTTTATCGACTGGGCACCATAAGCGGATCTTACAAATAGCTGAGTTCTCGGTACTTAAGAAAACAAAACATCTCTCCCACTAAAATCCGATAGAAAATACCTTTAGAACAAGTTTTCTTTGCCTGCACACTTGATTTTCTCAAGAAGTAACAAATTTTAGTGCTCGAGTTACCAGCGGAACTCTTTATAAGAAATTCGACTTCTAGAATAAAGTGTTTAATTTCACAGAAGAAGAGAACCAAACAACGCAATGTGACGACGACCTCGTGTATAATCCCCCGTCCCCCACCCCAACAAATTTCTCCGTCTCTCGGCCCAGTACATCACAGCTTACTCACAAAGTCCTGTGACAAACCACAGAAAACTAAAGGCTACGCATCCTGCATGATTTTGTACACTACTTACAAGGGCTGGTATCTGACATAATTTCTCGCTGGTATGTTTGGAGTAGACAGTGAGGCGGATGCCTTATGGTTTCCCCCGTCCCGTATTGGAATAAAAACAGCCGAATGTTATGTGCCGCATATCCGCAAGCAGCCTGAGAAAGGGCTGAAGGCTCGATGAAAAGTTGGGGAGGGAGAAGAGGGAAGCCATCACAGAAGTTCATACTGGCGCAAATGCATTCGCTGGATTATGTCTCGGCAGTCGTTAAACACCCGTCGAATATTCTCCGTGTCTACTGCGCATGTGAAATGTGGATAACAATAATGTTTACCATCTCCACTGGCTGTACTGATTCGCTGAAAAAAAGTAAAAATACAACCGTTAATGAATTTACATTCGGTGGAACTGAACGCTCAGCTGTAGTGGCAGTGATAAAGAACGCAAATAATTTCCTGTTGGCATGAACGAACGCGAGTCTGCATTAGACCTTATTAACGATACCGCCATCTTGACATGAGCTTAAAAAAGAAATGTCAGGTGGTTTCAAACAAAAAAGCAACCAAGTGATAAAAGCCACCAGTGCAAAAAAATCGCCTGTTTCTTTCCTGTACGCAGAAGCGAACGTATAAGTTCTCACAGCAAACAATAATGACGTAAAACTTGGCGAAGCTCGAACTAAAAGAGTCGTCTCGTTTTGAGAGCATTAAAAAACTCTCCCGCAATTACTCGCACTGGGAAATTTTATCATTTGTTTGCCCCCTGAAATACCACATGGTATTGCTTTTAATCCACTTATTCCACTGATCCTAAAGCGCGTGCAATGATGATACGCAGGTAAGGTTTTGAAAGTTGCAATGTATTCATCATTCAACTTTTTCATTTTACCATCATCCCCCACAGGTTCGTGGGATTGGTGGGGGATGGGAGGTACGCTCTCCCAATATTATTGGGTTTTCGTATTAGGCGGCGCACATGACTTGTGTATCCTGAGTGACCTGACGAAGGATGATTACATTGCAAAGAAGATCACCCCAGTTTTAAGACGCAACTTATGAAGTTGAGGGATGAAAGCCTGCAAAAATTCAGTCTTACAAGGATTGGATCCCTGACACCTCTGCGATATCGGTAGAGCGCTCTACCCAATAAACCGATGATCTCCTTTGCAATTTGTTTCTACTTCGCGCAGTTCCAATAAATCATATTCATATATTTATTATTTAATTGAAGTGTACGCGACAGGAATTTTCTTTTGTCGTTTTTAGTTCTACAATATTTGCAAAATATGTATTTGAAATTTAAACTCGTCAATTATCTTGCCAAACCTCTTTTTTTGTCCTCAAAACTCGCGAATTTGCCTTCACGAATGTCCGCCCTATCGCGTGGCCAAAATGACAAGTATGACGTAAAAAGATTCGGCGTAAGTTAACAAAGTGGCAGAAACAAAGAACGAACATTATTTCCCACTGGTGCGAATGCACATGAGCCGTTATGACGTCAAATGAATAAGCCACTTTACAGTTCGAGCTGCACACCCATTCCTGTCTCTTACTCTTGAATATAAATACGAATATAATCCAAAAAGTGTAAGATGTTTTAGCATAAATAGAAACTAAAAAACAGGGAAGGATTGAAAATTCTAAGACGTCAGGGAAAATCTTTACTTACAAGAAATTCATCTCGAATAAAATATTTAGCTCTTGTCACTGATTCCTCATCTCCAGGCTCCGCTGTGGCTGGAAAAGAAAGAAAGCATCATAAATGTGTGACCTACTTCATGCCTAAAGCAACTAATAATCTGGTGTCATATAAGTAAGGACCGGTCTTCTGCCGATATTATTGCTGAAAATTAAAGGATACCAAAGAGAGGCAAATTTTAGGGAGCGTAAGCCATATTGGGTGGTATTGACAGAGACTACATAAAGATTACCAGAGCGTGATTGGCACGATGTATAGGGATGAACAAAAGCAGTAAATTTAAATTACTCAATTGAAACAAGCAGGTAACAGTTTACATGACCAATGATAAACAAAGGGAAGTGCTTGCAATTTAATAATATCACTGTTTTTGCTCTGGGAAAAAGGCATAAAAAATTCTTGTCTATCTTACCATCTGGAGGAGTTCTATACCGAGCAAAGTCCGGGAAATAGTCCTCAATCTTGGACTTTCCAGCCCGCACCTTTTCTTTTAACAAGTCTTGCTTGTTAAGAAACAATATTACTGAGATTGTTCTCAGCCATCTGAAAAGAAAACAATGAGCACATTAACAAGTTATACGCACTACAGGTGTATTGTTGTAACAATAATTACTGAATGAGGCTGGGTATGATATGAAGAATTATACAGGAGGTGCTATACACCTAGGCCAAAGGCCAAGGCGGGCAACCGCCTCGGAGACCTAATTCTTCATAATCATATGGAAGCCGAAGTCTATAATAGTTTTATTAGTCATTCAAAATATTTCAAAGTTCTTAACAACCTGGCCTCATCAAAAACTTTCTTAAAAACATTCGCCTGTTTATTGGCACCATTGCAGAATAATGAAGAAATCATTTTTTTTGTTGCAGATACTCCTTAAAAGGTGACAACATTCACCACGCATTTTGCATTTTTTCCCAATCAGTTGAAGTCAGTAATTTGGGTATTTTGTTTGGATAGCTGTGAAACTTTTCCCATTTTCTTGCCATAACAGCTACAACTCTAGGCTGCAGTGCCACTTCCTCAAGTAATGTGGTTCTAATTGTTTTATTGGGGTAATATACCATTGTATTAATGATAATGCTTGCATCTTTCAACTTAAGTCGGTACCAGATGCTTGTGAAGAATTAGCTGGAGGATTAACCATTGACGCTCTGAGAGTGATCAACATAAAATTTCTCCTTGAAATGTCAATGATGAGGACATGTCACAAAAGACTAATCTTACAAGTTGATACTTCAACAAATTCTCCCCACTAGTTGTATTGAAAACATACAGGGACAACAAATGAGAATTTGAATTTTCATCGTCAGGTTAAAAGGGTTAAAGCCAATCAGAAAAGGCAAAAGTTTTAATAATTTTTTTTTTTTTGTAGCCAAGTGTCCTTTATTCCCTGAGACAAAAATGCTGTCCTGAAAAAAAAAATTGATATTAAATATTCTTACAGCAGAACCTTGGTGTAATGAAGGGCAAAGGGAATGTCAAAATCTGTTCACCATAACAAGGTTTTGTTGTATCAGGGTTCTTTTTCATATATTTTACTATCACTGGGGCAAAAAATATCATCCGTTATACCAAGGACTTGTTTTAGATTAGTTACATCGAGGTTTCACTGGAATATGTAACAATTTACACCTCACTTGTATGCCTCTGAAAAAGGAAAACTAGATCCATACAAACCTGTTATTCCAAATACTTCTGAACAATTCAAGAGATTCCTTCAACCGGTTCTGTAAAACAACCATAATAATTATGTTCATCTAGGACATATATTTTACACCGCAAAACTCATAATACATATATTTACTTGACATTGTCCACCAAGGAAATGTAGTAGATGTAGTGTGGAGTACTATGTATAGTTATTGAAAGCAATCTGTACTTACTAGGGAGGAGAAGTATGATGTCACATTACCATGGTAGCATAATTTCTGGATGGCGACAACAGGCAGCTCAAGCAACGACCGCAACAAAAACGAGAATAGCAAAAGAGCAATAGGTTTGTTGTGCGAAACAACAAATTTGCATGTGCAGCACACTTTTTTGTTATTTCCTAGCCATTGATGCACGACTGGGACATGAAACTTCCTAATTTGACGTGCCTGCTTTATGGAGTTGGTGAACACAACACAATAATTTCCTTTTCTTCTTCTTAACTAAGACAGAGTCCTTTTGGATTTAACCCCAGAAAATTTCACCAAAATTTGACAAAGGAATTGAAATTGAATAAGCTTGAGGAGGTTTGAAACAGTGCGAATTCACTTTTTGTTGTCATCCAGACTTTTTGCTACCACGGCAACGCGACGTAACAATGTCAGTGTTCTCCTTATCAGGAGGTAACTGATAACATTTACTGCCTGAATCAACACTTCTTACCACCTGCAAGAGCTTGAAGGTTTACTAAAACTAAAAAAAGAAGTTGTGATCCGATCTGATAATCACACGGAAAATGAATAAAGTGGGAAAGTACTAAAAGTATACCCAGCTTTTCTTTTTATGGGCCACACATTTTGGAAAATTTAAATTAATAGAACACTGAAGACAGAGCAGAATTATTGGAATCAAACGTTTTAAATTGTCATCCAAAGATATCAGCGGACATTTTGCATAAAATAGGTCTTACAATGAGCGAATGATGTTTCAGAGAACTTCCCAGCGAGGGCAGGGCCATGTCACTCACTCCACAACCCCCTTCCCCCACAGGAAAGTGCACCTGATCTGGTGCATATTTTTTACCTTACTGGCCAGGAATGGTCCTTTACCTGCTGAGCTAAAATTTAGGGAGAACACTGACAACTTCCCTTCTCTATAGTGTTTCCAATTGTTTCCAAAGACAATTAAATTTGTTAACACCATATCTCATGGGGAGAGGAAGAGGGGTATATTTTACTTGACTCCGAAAAAGGGTCCATTTTGTCACATACATGTAAACCCTGATTACAGTAAAACCCCACGACTATGAACCTGGATTTTAAGAACCTGTTTGGCTTAAATTAATTTTCCAGTTAAGCCCCCTCTACAATAAGAACCTGTCTAGCCTAAAACTTGAAACAGGTTCTTACTTTCTAAAATCTATGAAACAATTCTGTACACTTTGATAAGTCAACATTCAGAATCCTTTTGGGAGACATAAATGCCTTATCACTCCAACTGCAATGCAATGGTATGCAGATTTTATAAGCTGAACCACTACATACTCTTACCTATATTGTATTTTTTTTTCTTTAGAAAATGAGAACCTTTTTAAGAAACTCAATACACTAAACTTGTGCTAAGTACCATTCATATAAGGACCTGTTTAGACTGACTTGGAAAAATCCAGGTGTTTAGTCGCGGGGTTTTACTGTATTCTCAATCAAGCTCAAATGCAATACTAGGTTAAAACTTGATGCAGGCAAAGAATAAACATAAATGTGCAACAATAATAATGTGCAGATATTTTTCCCTTAATGTCTCTACCAGGATTCTTATTTTTCTCAATATTTTTGTCTGAAAAGGGGTGAACAGGTACAGAGGCTCAAAGACACCACAGCACAGTTCCTGCCTAGTAAAGTTAATTTAAGGGAGTAGCCTCATGGAGCACCACTTACCTGGCTAGGATCTTCTCTTAGTACCAAATTGTAACTACTGCATGCAACCACAAATATTATTGCTGTAACATCTGAAAAAGAAGCATGAAAAATATAGTCATTAGCGCCAACAAATCAACTGGCAATAATCCTGAATTTTAACAGCAGGGTTCTCCAGAAGCTCCAATGCCCTTCAAAAATTGCCGTCTTGTCATCTACTCAAAGAAAATAATTTTTTGAGCAGATAACGAATTTGTCATGTTTGTACCCGTACGATAACACTTCATTAGATGAAACAAAAATTAGGTAAAACAAAGCGAATGTTAATGTAGGCAAGTGAAATTCCCATTTTCATGGCTCAAATCCCTTCCCTAGTTGCTCAAAGTGCACTGAAATACATTTTTCAAGGCCCTCAAAATCACAATTCTACACTTTACAACCCCCCAGATGTCTCCAGTGGAGGAGGGAGTCCCCTTCCATACCTACCCCTACCCCCACATGCGAGTGACTTTCGATCTAATCTATATGTATTGCTGCCTACTTAAATGTTTTCTCCATCTTCCAATCATATTTTCTAGAGATCCCTGCAACAGTAAACTAATTTACAGTAGCAACTCAAGTTTGTAATCTATTACAAACTGCTCACCGTTAAAGCACTGTATCCATTTCCTCCTTTCATCTCTCTGTCCTCCCACATCAAACATACTGAGGAGGTTAAAACACGGATGTTCAGTTAATAAAAAGATCCTTGAACGTCAAACCCGCTGACAACTGTGATAGGCAGGTTAAACTTCTCACAGGACTCATACAGAATTTCAGCGCAGTTAAAGTGAGCCTGCAGCCTGCAGCAATTTTGCTGCTTCCATTGGAATATTTGCCACCTACTCATCACTTAGGTTTAATAATTTTAAATACAAACCACCCAAGTTTAGGCATTTGCTGCCGGCTATTCTTGTTTTCCTGCCTACCACTGCAAAACATTTTGACTAGGCAGAGACTTTGGGGTGCAAAGTTCAAAACTATCCAATACTATCCCCACTTTTTCCAAAAAAAATTTTCTTTTTTCTAGACACAAGGTTATCATACAGATAAAAACCTCGACAGAAACGCAAGAACCAAGTTTTTCCCAATTTTTTTTTTTTTTTTGGCACTGTAAATGCATAGAAACCACAGTGCAATGAAAACATAAAAAAAATAAACCACTAATTTTTTCCCCCACAGACAAGACTTACACCTGTAAGTAAGAGTTGCTAGCAATTAAGCATGGCTGCAGTTTTGAAAAAAGAAGAACAAAACAAACAAAAACAAAACTCTAGAGTTTTTACCATTTTTCACATCTGGAAAACTGGTTTTCAAATTCTTTTTCAAGAATTTAACACCCTGCAAGAAGCCTACCAAAACTCCTGTTGACTGCTGGTCACTGTTACCGGTAAACTACTCTGAACAGAGTCAGGAAGCAAAACTTACTGAAACTTCACTTTGTCAACTTGAAATCTTGTTTCAATGATTCCTGATGTCAACACACGACATCTGAGCAGGTCCTGAAAGTAGAAGTACATGGCAAGGATTGCATTAGCTGGCAAGCAAAGCTCTCCAGTGCTTTCTGGCGGCAGAATCAAAGGTGGCACAGTTGGTTAGTGTGCCGCCTTTGGTACACGACGTCCCTAGTTCGATCCACAGGGACATCACATCCTTGTTACAACCTTCTCCTTTGTCTCGCTTTGACTAGCTTTAAATACACTTAAAATGGAGCATTGATGGAGAGAGGGGGGTAAAATGAGCACACCGTCAACCTCAGGTTTATCAGTTATATATTACTACTGTCACGAGTTATTGTGAATGTGGATGCTTTACCTTTACCTTTCACCTTTAGGGCAGGGTTGTCAGAAAGATTTGAAGTAGATGGCTGAGTTGTCAAAGTAAGTGGCCAGTCCAGGGATACTTTATCTAAAAAGCGTCACCCGTAAAGAAATACCAAGCAGAGGAGCTGGCCGATACTAACCAAATAGGTGGCGATTTTCGCTGGCAGCCAGTTACTTTTGACAACCCTGCTTTAGGGGAAAAAGGAGGGAGATCCTGCAGTCACATCTCGTTATGGCACACAGCCCTTAATGCATTCCTGCATGTATTAAGGGTGCACTTCAGCAGTCCCCCCCACCCACCCCCCATGGTCTTGCTTATTTGAAAATTGTAAAATTGACACTTTTTAAAAGAGTCTTTCACAACTTTCAAATTAAAATTAAGTAACTATGCTGTGCAGGGATTTCAATCTTTAATACCAAACGTTTTCTCCCAGACAAATAACAACTTTTAGCTTTTTTTTTCACAGAAATCATATGCCTGGGCACCCTGCATTTCACAGGTTCAAAAGACTGCGCTCCTTTCCATTTTTCTAAGAGAACAGCATTGATCTGTGTATGTTTATTCTAAGTTTTGCATTTTTATGTGTTCTGTTGTACAACTTGAGAGCAACAAAAAGCCATTTCAGAACCAAAAATGAAATAATTATAATCCAAGCACACCAGAACAACAACTACATGCATCTTCTTGTTTATCAGCAGACTTTTTCTGTTTCTCTTCACATCCAATTTTCAACTACAACAGCAAACATAAGCCACCGCAAGTAATTTAACGCTGGACAATGAGAAGATAGCTAGGGGTAGGGTCGACATAGTGCTTAGGCACCCAGTTAACTGAATAGCGTACCTGTTCTACTGGCAGGTAGTCAGCTTGTTTGACTGTATCAACCCTGTCCAAGAAACTGGAGAGGAAAAAATACAGTAATTATTATTGCTAGTACCAACTCAGCCCTTTCAACCCTAGTATCAACACTGTTCATCAAACATTTTGTGTCATACCGATGAGGAGAATTTGTTTATTATAATTTATCCAGATCTTTTTAGCTGATCATTTCCTGTTTTCTCATAACCTATCAAATTTTACAAAGGCAATTTTTTTTAATGAAGGTCACGTCGTCAACTGTGACACCCCAACCCCCCTCCCCAGCTGCTCCTTTCCCCAAATTTAGCCCCCCCCCTCACAAAGACACATACTGCAATGAAAATAATGCGATGTTTAGTACATGCATTGGCAGCATTAATTTCACCATGGTTGACATTGAAAATTGACAATGTAAATGCAATTTAACAGAGTTACCAACAAGGAGTGCTACAGGTAGTCTTAGTTTGTATCTTGCACATCAGCATTATTACAAGCAGCCTTAGCATTTCACAATAATGGGGACTAAGTTTATAGTAGTGACCCCCCCTTCTCCTTCCTCTCTTTCCACTGACTTGTGCAGTGTGACCCATGGCTGCCTTCTTCCCTTTGTGCCTGGGGTCTCATGGCTGGCTTGCCAGGATTTGACAGTCAAGGGGGCAG
>CALNXK010000142.1:180000-210000 GCA_942486035.1 Porites lobata | reverse complement strand
TTTAACTGTTTTTTCAAGTTACTGGGAGTCAGCACATACCATGCTTAGCTATGTGGTAGTTGATTGACCACACTTCACAAATCCTTTCAGTTAAAGGTATTTGGGAGCCAATGGAACGCTCCCAGGATATGAATATTGTCTGCCAGCCACTATAATGGATGATACAGTACAATAACTGCCAATTTGTAGAGATTATTCCATTTGGACTCGTTCCGGAATAAGTCAGTTACGCAGACCCTTAATCACAGTGCTTGAGGGTAAATTTTCATGAAAGATTTATAAGGACCACGCTGGATCTCTTAACTTTATAATTTGGAGGCCCGACCAGCAAAAAAGCTAAGAAAGCATCATAGAAACCGAAACTGAGGAAAACCGAAACTTCAGTTCAATAAATACACAAGCCACAGCAAACAACAAATGTTTGTTCAGAAATGGCCTTTCAAGGGCTGTGGTTCACAACAGCATGACAAAGGTTTTTGAACACTGATATACGGTTTCCTAAAACTGCTGGAAAATAACTAGACCTCAGCAACATCGCTTAAGCCTTCTAGACACGGGCACAATCAATTTACTGCATTCGAGTATACAAATACACAGAAAGAGAGTTGAAGATTCCTCCCATTAGGATCTTAGCACCAGAGCAATGCTCTGTATTATCTGAATAATGACTGCCAGCTAGCGTTGAAGATGGTACACTGCAATCAAAGTTGCTCCATCTACTTATATGGGGGAATATGGTCAGTTAAACAGGTCTTTAATCAGTACCCTTAACTGCAATACTCATGTTTACTAGGTTTGGCTGTCCTTTACGTTTGAAAGAATTTAATAAACCAAAGCTTAACATTTGTTGTATATAAAATTGTACTGCAGTTTGGTAATTAACTACAGTACAGTTCAGAGATAAGCGACCAACGCATACTCGAAACACATGTCTGTAAAATACAGACACAAAAAACAAACAGCCCCTAAACACAGAAAACTAAAAGGAGAGCAGAATGAAAGGAAAATTCTGATTCAAGCACTACAGAACCATACAAAATCTGATGCTCTAAACCAATATATTAAAACCCAAATAGAAATTCAGATGATAAAGAAAGTTGCTTGACTGAAGTTAAAGAACGACAAACAAACAATTTATAATATAAATAAACTTGCAGACATGAGTAATGGTATCTAAGATGGTTAAAGAATAAAGCACAAAATCTTATGCTTAGACAAGTTCTATTTTGAGATTAAAGCATGAACAATAATAAAGCCATGAACCTGCAGCTATCCTCAAAACAAAACAAATATTCCGGGGGTATGACCTTTTCGTCTAGTGGAAAATTGCACACGACTGACTCTTATAATGTAGAAAAAAGAAAACTAAATATTTATACTAATTCAAATGTCTGAAACACAGTTTTGTCAACCAAAAACAATACAGCATGTGTACTCAACCACTACAGGAAATTTTGTAAAAGTACTTGATCTCCAGAATGATCTGTTATATAACTCGATGCAAAGACAGCTTTCTCCATCCTCTTTACCAAACATTAAGTCATTCAAAAACTCGAAACCTGAAAATTCAACTAACTGTACAGTGGCTATATATAGATGCTTTAGCAAAGCTGAGAACAATAATGAAACACTTTAATTCTACCTCACTTACATAGAATTTATTTGTGCTCAAAATGCAGGGTATGTTCAAAACTAGTATTTCTGCTTTGGAAAGGGAACACAGTGACAACAAAAGAATAATGTTCCTAAACAAAAAGAACAAAACTTGATGATGATAAAAATTGTAACATGCAGATGGCAAGGAAA
Source organism: Porites lobata (assembly GCA_942486035.1). Taxonomy (NCBI): domain Eukaryota; kingdom Metazoa; phylum Cnidaria; class Anthozoa; order Scleractinia; family Poritidae; genus Porites; species Porites lobata. Next base: position 208,194 of record CALNXK010000142.1, on the reverse strand, counting down.
AAGCAAAACTTGAATATACATGTTGTTTTTATAAGCAAGTGAGTACTAGTAACTTTAGGCCCAGAGAAATTAGAGTCACATTTTTCTAATCGGCATCAAAAAAGACTGACCATCATACACTTTCAAACTCACAACATTCGAAACCACTAAAGCGTGCTCAAGTCTGTATGTTTGATCTAAAAATAGGCATCGATACGAAATAGACTCATACAAGGTACTGTTCATACATGTATATCGCCAAATAGGTCTCCTTCTTGATTAAAATTTTCAGACACTACTTTTAGAGATTGTTAGATAGTTTTTACGGTTCTAATATGTCAGCTTTACAATTATCGAGGACACAGCATGCAGAGATACGACGAAATTGCAAAATTTTTAACCCATTCATGAGATCAAATAGACAGAAAAATACTCAAATCGCATGCACAGCCGTCACACGACAGTATGGCCCTACTCTGCTACAAAAATTACTCCATGATCGGCTAGATTGTATGTTTTTTTCCTCAACAAGTCTTGGAACATTAAATAAGCAAGGCTAAGAGTTGCTATATCCTAGAGCTTTCGTAGCTTTTTGCATGGAAACCAGTTCAAAACAAAGCAGGCTGAGAAATGGTTCATAATTTTAAGGCATGATATTGTAATTCTTCGTGTGTCGTATGTTTCGCAAACAGGGTACGAGAAGATGCCAAAATAAAAATTTCTGTCGAGTGTAAGTAAAACTGGAAGCGCATGTATCATTTTGTCTTGATATCGTACAGAAAGCAGAATGGTCTTCGCGAGCTGAAGTGCATCCCATCAGAAATTTTCTTTCATTATCCTTCACTTCATCATTTGACAGTCTGACCACCAAAAATAGCTTCGAAAGCGCTTATCTACTGTTTTAATAGCATAAAAACCATTATGGATGAAAACTGTACAACAGAGAACCGTACCGGACATAAAACACAAGCTTAAGTAAGCCAGCAAACTTCGTTCGCATATGGCTTCATACTAACCAAGGTTCGCAACAGCGTGACAGAGGTTTTCGAACGTAAAATCACGATTTTATCGCTTCTAAAAAACCGCTAGAAAATAAATAAACCTTAGCGATGGTGCTTACATGAAATACAAGGTGAAAATCAATCGGTAGTTGAAACAAACTACAAAGAAGCGCCATGACCACGAATAATAATTCTTTTCCAGCCATTTTGTCGGGGTTGGCTAGTTTGTAAACATACTGCCATGTTTCAAAAAGCCATAGCTACCTCCGACCCTCGATTTAAGCTTTAAAATACCTCACCAAGCGTATTTTCGGCTGTATAAGACGGGAAAATACGCTTCTGAGGCGCATGCATCATCGAGACAACACAATAATAGAGTATTTCAACGTCTTGACCAAGTAAAAAAGACCCAAAGATGTTATAATAAATACACTTACTATTGCGCGCAGTCGATAAGTTGATACTCATTCGATCGTTCAAAGCATTCGAGAACTCCTGCATCCTGCCATAAGATTTTCGTATGTTCGTAGAACTCCTACGAAATAAAAACAGCGAAAAGTTACAAAAAAATCCGGGATATGAACGACCGTGCAAGACGAAAACACATTTTGTTTGTTCAAAGCATTCGCCTGCCCTCAACCCAAGCTTTCTAGTTTCCATAATTAGAAATGTGTACTAAATAAGAGCGAAACCGCTCGCCTGAAAAGCTTAATCTCGAAAGATTTGCTTTCGATGCCTTCATCGATGTTTTACAGAGAAAGTAAAATGCTTATAAGATAACAACTCCAGCAAAAATATCATCTGGCCTTACCGGGGGATAGTCGAAGTCTGGCGTCGTGGCGACTTCGTGAAGGTAGTCGATTCTAAACTGGTTATTAGGGTTCGCTAACTTTACCGGCGGTGTAAGCGTTGACATGGCGCCTGTTATGGTCTAAGAAACAAAAATTATGCATCTTACAAAAAATCCAAGCGAAAGAAATCGAAAAAGCTGTGAAATCGCAACGAATCGCGAGCTAAATGTGGGTGGTAGATTGTAAATAGGCTAGTCTTACCAATATTGCATCTCTAATATTCTTCTTTATATCTTCTATTTTTTGCCTCTTTTCCCTACGAGAAATGAAGCAAAGACGCAGATTAACACAAGACGTCCATTGTGAATAATTCTTGTTCGATCGCGGCCTGCCTTCCTCACTTTTAATAATTTGTATGCTAAATAACTGTGACAGAATGGTGAACACTCACTGTTCCGTAAAACCGTGTGCATCGTGTAGGATCCTCATCTGTTTCACGATGGTGCTTTTTCCTGATTCTCCAGCCCCTTGGAGGTTAGAAATAAGACTGATTACTCATTCGATAAAAACCAAAATCAACCACCTTCAAACCCAAATAATACAGCCATACACGACGAGAAATTGTTACCAAGTAGAAGAAGGCGATGGGTTGCGCGGTATGCAATCTTATCGTCTCTCAACTGCTTTTCGATCTTTTTGTTCGTATTTTTCTGCCTCCGATTATTTTCTTGCTCCTCATCGGTAATGTTGTTCCCGAAACACCCCATCGCACAGAAGTGCGACTCCAGAACGAGGAAGACGCCCCCGTCGTACCACCAAATAAAAAGTTTCTTTTTTCGAAGATGAAAGGCTAGTATGGAGTTATAGACACAGCAACACGACCGCTCAACTTATGACAAATCAAGGCACACAGGGTGTGACACACATCCGCAAAGGGTCATGGGAAATCTCAGAACCTTAAGACGGAGGGTGGTCTGGTGATGAGTGTGACGTCAGTTGCAGAGGACATACGGGTTTTGACGCATAAAATGACGTCACAAAAAGGGGATTTTCGCAAAAACGAAGCAATTGCCTTATGGAGATTCAATACCTTGTATTTTCGCTTGCTGAATGCTGCCTTCTCTTTCCATATTTTTTTTTTTTTGCTGCGGCATTTCATAAGCTTATAATAGGATCAGTCATTTTTTGTTGCAATTTATTTATTATTGAGATATTTTTGGAAGGCTTTTCAAAAACAACAATGCAACACCGACTTTTTCACTGCTCTTTTTTGACAGTCTAACTATGTCATTAATTGCGCAATGCTTATAACGGTTTGCTAACTTCACTTGAAATATATTTTACGACAAAAACAGATATGCGCAGGAGCCCATGATATACGCATATAAAAACCGACCAATCTTGCATTTTCCGAAAAGAATTAAGAAACCTTAAATAAAAAAGTTTTAAACACTAGTTGTCGATAGAAAGCTCTGTCGGGAGGCTGAATGAACTTTTTACGAGTCTGTCATATCCATTATGGAACCGGAACGGATTTCTAGTTGTGGGCAGCAAACCACATCTTAATTCATAATTTACTTCGCTAGTTGTCAAACTGTAAAACATCATCTATCACAGACAGGACCCTATTAAGAATATCTCTCATTGCGAGAAGAACAAAATGCGGAAACTCTCCCGCAAAGAACCCATGGATAATATGGCCTGCTACATTGGCTGTTATCAGCTTGCACTTGACGTAATTCCAGAAGGGCAAGTATTCACGGGTTTGAAATATATTTGAGTCCTTTTTAAAAGAGTGACACGTGTCTATCCATCGATCAGTTAGTTTCGAAAGATAGTCGAGTGCTCCCGTTACCATGGCACGCCTCTATTCTGGATTTTAATAATCCATTCAACTACTTCCTCAACTTGAGTTCGAGTCCGTTCGTCTCTTCAGTCTATTTGTATCAGTCTAGATCGAGCCAAATGTAGTATACTGAATAACATATTTAACATTGCATATGTTTATTTTTTGTGGTTATTTCTGAATCCACATGACACGACCTAGACTAGCTCTTAAGTCTCTTAAGTCTGCGCATGTCCACATACGTATAACATCACATTGTAGACACTGTCCTGCAACAAATAAAATGTGTGCGCGAGCCAGTTTGTTTATCCTCTAGGTCCCCATTATATTACACAGTAAAAGATCTAGGAAACAGGTCCGCACTTTGCTATCGTGTCCCCCTTCCATATTTTTAGATCTCACTAAGACCCCACCCCCCTGCCGCGACCCGCATGGAACACTTTATGACAGGAGCCCCTGTTTAAGACTGATTCCGAGAAAAAAAGGTCATCAGCTCCGTCTTGGAAATCATTGCCTTTTTCAAAGGAAACAAAACTTCCAGGTAGTTTCCAGTAACCGTGGGACCAGTGATTTGCTATACATATACAGGTCTATACAACCACTCAAGAAAAATTTCTACAATAAATTTTATTCAATAATTTGTCAACAACAATGGCTGGTAACATTGCACTGTAACTCTATGACGTCATAGATTTTTTCATGGCTGTAGATGAAGTCCATCTACTGGTCTTGTGGAAGGTGTCATATCAACATTGTCCTGTCTTTCCTGTTAAAGAACCTCCCGTTAAACCAGTTAACGCACAATGCAATTGCACAATGACGTCATTTTACTGGGACTTCCAGAATCCGTCAGTTTGTTGTTTTCTTGTGCAAATTGGGGTTAATACTTTTAACGCTCAGCGGGATTGACAAATTTAAATAAGAAAGCAAAAACGAAATAAACTCTGGAAGCTGTAGTCAAATGTCGTCGGCGTGAAAATGGCCTATTAAGGCAGGGCCAAGAAAAAAATACTCTAAAAATACTATGCATGAGAAGTATGACGTCACTCTTGATTCTAATTTCCATGCGAACGCTTGCTGTCTCTTTTGTGATGAACTTATGGTAAAAAAAAGAATGAGACAAATCTTCCATCTTAGGTTGACTGGAGATTAAAAAGGAAAAATTATCCAGCTGACTAGAGTTAACATAGTCACGTTTTCAGCAAAAGGCGAACGTGAATCTGTACCACCTGACCAAGTTTTCCCTTTCTGTCGTTTATTGTTCATTATAACTAAATGGAAATCGGTGGATTCACACCATTGTTTAATTATCCACGACAATTGTTTTGAGCTGCTTATCATCTGCTCATGCGTTCCGCCTATTTTGATAATTTCTCAACTCGAATATAGAAGAGGTTTATCGTTTGCCGTAAATCTCCTTACTTACGTGATGCTTTAGGAGTTTATCACAAGACAACGCCTACAATCTTGATCAGAATCTTGCTAAAAAGGAGGCGATGACCGATTCTAAATGAATTTACAGTCAAACAGTAGTAATTGGGAGTCGTAAGACAGACAGTATGCAACTACCTCATTGAAGCCTTTATCAAATGTGACCTCCCAGGGAATATTCCCATTTTTGGGCAGAAAACTAACGGTCTAAAGATAGATTTTTCACCAGTTAAATCTTCTCGGTGACTTCTGATGCTCGTGCCTTCGACGCTCGTTCGTGGGCTGGCACTACACTCGAGCTAGCCCGACCCGGTGAAATCCAAAGTATACTTTGCGCTCCCTGATTCCAGATCTAAGTGTTAAGGTTTAAGCGCTTCGAAATGTGTTTGTTATAGAGAAAGTTTATTGGCTTTTATAAACGTATTATGTCAGCCGGAGACTCAGTATTGACAAAGAGTGCATGTGTGGCTTTCCTGTAGGAACGGGACTCTTAGTGGCACAACTCTACGAGCTTTCTTCAAGTTCCGCCCTTCCCCCCAAAAGTGACAACAGCTGCCGAGTAGCGTATCAGTCCTTCCCACATTGAGTCATGTCAGGTATAGTGATCATGCAAGAGAACTCTTGTAGTCAACTTAAGATGACTAGATTAAGTGACTAAAAGTAAAGTACATTCCATGCTATGAATGATTGTCGGAAGGCACATCCTGATCCACTAATTATAATAAAATCTTTTAATGCTCGAAAACAGCTTTGTGAATAGAGAGTTATGGGACCTATAATACAGGTTACGGTTTAACCCTCAGACGTACAAGGGGAGCGGTTGCCACCTCAAGTAGTTTAAGGCCTGGGACTAAGGGGTTTACCAGCCTGTAGAAAATGAATTTTTGGCTATAACTTTGGCATAGATGCAGATAGCACTGGGTCAAAATTTGGCACACATAAGGAACTCATCGTCCCGCATTTTAAAGTATAACTATTGTGAAAGGCGTTCCACTGAAGGCAAAATCGTATCGAAATACTGCAACATATCAAAAACTCTAGGGACGGGCTCTATCAACCCCCCTTGTACCACGGGGGAGGGGGAGAATTTGCGTCTACGTCCGAGGCTTAAGCCAAGGAAGATGGCCAAGACATGATCACACGTAAGTAAAAACGTGTAAGTGAACAGGGAGAACAAGCAAGGTGACTGAAACACAGGAGACTATAGAGAGGTGGGAGAAACCAACATAAAATTCACACACTTTCTTCGTCAACAGCCGCAATATTTCCCCTTCAGAAGCCTACTGATGGGCGCCTGTGACCCCTCTAACCCCTGTTCCACTCTTCATCTGAAACCTTGATTAAAAAAATCAGAATAGCAGTTGTCTGTTGCCTGAATGCTTGAGCTCATTCTATGATTGTTTTTAATTTTCTTAACTCCAGTAGGTGAAAGTTTGCCACTCGTAACTGTCAGGGCAAATGGCACTACCAAATATCTCAAATTATTTGAACTTAGTCACGATTTAGCCAACGAGTCCAATGGCGGATCCAGACTCACATAAGGAGCGTGGGCGGTCATCCAGACCCTGAGATAAGGGGGACCCGGTCTCCAAAAAAAATTTTTTCGGCACTTCGGGCCTCAGTTTGGTCTAAAAATAACGGGGTGGCCGGGCCTCCCAGTCCCCTGCCCTGGATATCTGCCACTGGAGTCGCTGGCAGTCGTTACGATCAGCCGGCAGCAGAAGCTCAAAATTATTGCGAAGGCATGAAAAAAACACGCAAGATAACTTTTAGTCCAGAATTCAATTAATGTTAATAGCCTGAACAGAATCGATCAGATATAAGATTATTCTGTTTGCTTCGCAACCGAGTTATCACTTTACATATATGAGGTGTAAAGACGTTTGGGTGTGTGGCTTTTGAGAAAAGGAACCAATTCAATAATCTTAACTCTTTTTTGTTCTATTCTTAAATGTTTGAAAACTGAAACAATTTATTTATTTATTCATTTTGTTTAAAGCGAAAACAACAAACGAGGGCTTTTAGCTAGATCAGCGGAGATAGATGCTTGATAAAAATCGGCATGGCGATCGGAGCGGTCAACGAGCCGTTCCGCCACCAGCTAATGACAGCGGTTCGCTGATGACACTGGGCGCTAAAAATAAGTTTGCGAGACAAAAGAAATTAAAATATCAATAGCATAACCTCTATAATCATGACATTTAGTTAAAATATCGGAGCTTTTGTTTAATAAGCGCTCAAATAAATCCGACAGTCTGCGAGTGAATGCGGTTGCGAAACTCGGTCAAAAATAGCTCTTTGATTGCTTTATTTCGGTTTTTATAGATTTATACACAAATGACTTCCAAATCGTCCATGCAATATTTCGAAATTTCCGGTTAAATGCTCTACTCTATATTTCACTGCAACTTAGGTTTAGACGAAAAAAGCTGTGTTTATTATTTGGCTTTATCTATATATCGGTACACGTCCTTGTTTGAACAACGTCCGCTAAATATAGAACTTTGCATTAAAAATTTAAATCGTTGAATTGTAAACATCGCACCGTAATTCCATCAAAAGAACATAGGAAAGTTGATCATCAGCACTTAAAAGGCTTAGAAAAAATACTACAGCCGTAGGATTATTGCAAAATATCTTCTCAAACAATACTAAAGACGCATATACTTCAAAACGAATTTCGTAATTTCGTTTCCCGTCAAACGATTTTTCACGAAAATAGATTAAAAGCCCGGTTTCCAAGTGTTCATTGTTAAAAAATTACAAATGGGAAAAATACGTATATTTCTAATGCATTTTTGGTTTTATTTTGCGGAAGCAAAATTTTGAAATCTTTGTACTGAATTCTACTATAATGCAACGCAACGCTGGAGATCGGAACAGGCCATAAAATTTAAAGCGATTATCTTTTTAAAAACTTTCGAGACCTTGCGGCTGTCATGGTGATCGAAACAAACTAACGAAACTGTAGTAGAGATGTAAGATTTCCCGATAAAAACATTCAGCAAAATTTTAGGTTCTCAAAACGATAATTTGTCTCCGTTGCCAAGGACGCTAAATAACCCAAGCAAGTTGTAGTTAGGATATTTTTGGCGATTTAGCTAGAACACTGAACATGTAGTATTTAAGCTAATTTTAATCCATATTGGGCATGCGAGTTCAAGAAAACACATAAATAAAGTAGAAAACGAAAAGCACACGGATCCTGATAGGAAACTGAAACGAGGAAACAAAGCGACCTCAACTGTTTAAAGGCTAAATTTGGAAGTATCACGCGTTGGCTGTGAATCGAAATCGAAAAGTAAGCAAAAAGAGGAGGAGAAAACCGCATACTAATTCATCTAAACATGCACACCGGCGAAAACGTTTATAAAAATCGGAAATCTGCTGGTTCAGAAGTAACTTAGAGCTCTACAGATCTCAGATATCAACTCGAGTTCGTATGTCGCTGTCTTAAGTCACCAGCAGTCATACATCAAGCGTATTCGAATACAAGTCAGTGAACTATTCTACGTCTTTTCTTCCAAAAGCGGTATAGTAGAGAAGATTGAGCGTTTTCAAAAATTGGAAAGTTTCAAATTCCCTTTTTTGTCCAAAAGATAGCTTTCCATAGAAGATATAAACTCCTAGCCTGCGAAAACATCCGTTTCTCCTCGCTCTTCGTCGCTTGGGACGTTTCGCGCGGAGGAACGACGTTCCTCCTCGCGAAACCTCCCCAGCGGCGAAGAGCGAGGAGAAACGGATGTTTTCGCAGGCTAATAAACTCCGATCAAACAATAAAATAGAGGTATTCAATTTACAGCTAATCTTGAATATGAGGGGAAAAAGCGATTGTCTCCAGATCTTTCTCTCGTCAGTTACGTCATACTACGTTAATTGTAAAAACAGTTTTTAAAGGGGCTATACCACGAGGATGTTGCTGTTTTAGGTAAATTCTGTACTGAACTGATTAGAGAGCTGTAGATTTGAGGACGCAGACGACTTCAAGTGCGAGATTTAACTCAAAGTTGTTTTGCTTATTCTCGAAAAATATTCAACCCAGAAAGATTCATTGTATTATTTTTCACCTGAAAATTTATTGTAGTTATTTTTATTGGAGAAGGTTTAGCCCTTTCCAGGTCGCAATATGATTAAACCGGTCAAAAATTTGATAACTTGTTCCCGCAACTGCGACATTCTCGCTAAAACGCGTAGTAGAATGACGACGGCTATTACGTTTCCCGCCAAAATGACATTGATTCACGCGCGAGCACTACTTAGTATTGAGAAAATCTCGTTCTCGTAGTCGTCCTCGTCTCAGAATCTAAAGCTCTCTATTACTTAGTACTTTACAAGTGGCGGATCCGGGGGAGGCCATCCCCCCCCCCCACACACTTATTTTTGGGCAAACCGGAGGCCCAAAGGGCCAAAAAAATTTTTTTTTAAGATCGGACCCCGCCCCTCCCCCCCATTACCCCGTATCCGAAGGACTGGATCCGCCACTGTTTACCCTTACACAATATGATCCTGTCGAGTTACGAAAAAGATATCAGGGGGAAGCATTACTCATAACGAAATAGACTGCACATCCGTGCACGAAGACCCTGCTGGTTGTCAACGTTGGATCTCTAGAACGAGAAGTCCAAATTAAAGACTACTGCAAAGCTGATCATAACAGCGTGTACTGCTTTTTCATAACAATATTTTCATAACACTGACCATAAACAGGAGCCGATTAATCGGCTCCTGCCATGAAAAATTTTTGGTGATTTTTTGCAGTGGGCCTAACGTTTGCAAGTTTCAATCATGCCTCGTCCCTGTACAGCGTCTTCGATCCCAGGCCATACTCTCTCTCCGTGTTGTGGGGAGGCTGGGGAGAAAGAAAAAGAGAGCGCCCTTTCTATTTTTTCGATTGTTGCTATTTTTACAGGCATACCCAACGGGAGCCTCGGCGAAGGAGAGAGCAGGCCTTATACATGTCGGTGACGTATCCGAGACGAACGGCCAGAAGACTACCTCGGACCACGTGACCTGAAATGCATTGGCCAAAGGCAATAGAGAATGAGGCCTAGGGACTTCAATCCATGTCTATCCTTGTTATCCGTAGCAACAGACGAGATAGTTTCAAAAAAATAGTTTCAGGAATCGGCTCCTGCCCTCGGACGTACAAAGAGGGGCTGTGGGTGCCACCCTTCTCTAAGGTTTTTCTGATTTTTTTTCCAGAAAATCAAACGTCAGCACCTAACGTTTTCAGTAGCTGTTTGTTATCCTTCGCACGCATTTTCCGTCAAGTTTGGTAATGATCAGTTACTATGATTACGAGATGTGACATCATAAGTAGCAGGTGGTCCAGCCATTCTCGAGTAAAAATGCATGTTTTTCAGCTTATTTCAGCGATAAAACCAAAGCCTGTAGATAAAATAAAGCAAAATACTTCTTCAGTTTGTTTTATTTTACATGTCGATCAAGCACAAAAAATTAACGATTCTCTCCGCTTTTTTGAGGGGTAAAATCCAAGATGGCGACGTGTTTGCTGACGTCACAGGCCTCTAACAGCGCTACCACCCATAAAATGTACCTTCGGAAAACCGCATTGATAGTTCCACATATCTTTTTAAATCATTAAGCCATGGTTAGGATTTAGCCTTTCATCATTAAAAAAGCTAAGCAAAATTATTTTTATTAGTCGCTGCCATTTGAATCAAAGGCATGCTTTAATACCTCATTCTCGTTCCCTATACAGCTATTTCGAGAAAGGTTGTCGGAAAAAGTGCACGCGACAATCCCGAAAGGTATTGTGGGTGTTTTTGATTTCACTGTTCTTTGAAGAAATTTCAAAGAATGGCACAAGAGTCCATGGACTTATGTTTGCGAGTGCTAAAGGAAAGCAACAAAAGTAGGTTCGACAGCTACAGTCTCGGTAACAGTGTATCATATCCCATATTACCTTTCGGTTTTGTCGCGTGCACATTTTTTGCGACAAACTTTCTTGAAATAGCTGTATACACTGGCCCTTTGACCATTGCCACAGATCTCGACCCGTAGCGCTGGCCAAAAGGATCGCGGCTTTTGAAACGAGAAATGGTTCGCTTAACCTCCCATGTGCACATGATTCATGTACATTAGCAAAGGCGGGCACGCTTTCGTTTCCATTCCCTCCATAAGAGGGAATGTTTTAGGAGTAGAACTATTTTAAGAGTGTATACTGATTAAAGATTAAAGACTAAAGAGCCTTAGGTCTCAATAGATGCGCAGTGATGTGCTCTTCTTTTCCCCAGTCTGGTCTTGAGAATGTTCTTGCTTCAAGTTAAGATCTCAAGAGGCTTTGATCTTATTAATCGGCACCCGTAAGGTGGCTTTTGATGGGTGTTATTCCAGACAAGGGTGAATAAAGGACGTTAAAGGGTTCTTGAAAGGAAATATAGTTGTGGAAGGATTCTGCAAATGCAAACAAATTCAACCTGATACTTGCCAGCGCGATCCGATGCAACACTTCTGTGTGTTGCCATGGTTTTGCAGCTGTAATTTATTACTTTTTTAGGTATAGGATATGGGAGTATATGCTTCACCCGGGGAGGTACCCTTGGGAATTCTTGGTGGGAGTGTGCCGCGCGAGCGCCCGGTTATCGGAATCCTGAACCTATTTCAGACCAAGAAATGTCATTTTTCACACGTTTTGAGACCTAGCCTCAAAGAAATTATGTCAACATTACTTAGACTAGAACAGTAACAATAAAGATTTCTTAAAATCTGTTTCGAATTCGCATGTTTCTCTCTTTCTTACTCATTTGGCATTAAAACGATGATTAAAATAAGTTCTTACACTCCCGTAGATCCCTCGAAAACCATACCCAATTCCAGACCAGAATGAGCAAAGTCTATACCCGTTTTCAGACCAAAAAGGCGCAAAAAAACCCTGGCCATTTGGGTGGAACATACCTATATGGCTTCTATAAGGGAATACCCCCCCCCCCCAGTTGCTTCAAAATAAAGACAGTGAGACTGTAGTCATAGGTCGTTTAGGGGCCGAACGCTACAAACAATCGTAGTGTAGGACTCTGATCACAACTAATCGACTATTTTTGTCCAATTTCAGCTACTTTTCATGTAAAAGAGGTAATTATATGACTTTCCTTTTTGTTGTTTTGTTGCTTTTGTTTTTTTGCTTGCTATCAGCTTTTGTTCACCTTTTTCCGGAATCCGTGCTTTTTTAATCAGGAAAAATATCATTTTTATTTTCTACATCTCATTGACGTCAGTGATACGTGATTCCTTGAGCAGATCATAATTTATGAACAATATAAGGCGCGCAAAGAATTTAGCATAGTTTACAAATAGCAATAGATTGTTATTAAATACTATTTTGTTTGTGACGCGCCGGGTCAGTTCGTCGAGTGTTTGTCAGATAAAAGTGAAAATATAGACGTGCGCCTTCAGAAGGCCGGCCAGCCATAGTCCAGTCTTTATTGCCCAGTTTCAAACCAAGAGGGGCTGGGTACGTACGAGTCCGTTTCACCATGGGATAAACGACAAGAGACCCATACTGGGTCAGAATTAGCAACATTTTCAAGTTTGGTATTTATCAGCCCTATATTGAACGAGATACAGCCATTCAAAAACTCCAAAATTTACTAAGAAATATATAGACATCCGGACGGTTTGTCCGGCAATCCATTCATCTCTCACAAATTTTCAAGTTTTTAAATAGCTGTTTCTTGTTCAATATTGGCTCTATCGACACCAAACTTCAGATTTTTCGATATTGGTAGTCATGTACTTTGATACAGTAAATGGGCGAAAGACGCTTATCCAGACCCTAAGAAAATATTGGGGCCCAGATTCGAAAGTAATTTTTCTCGGCCCTATAGTTACTGCAGGATTCAATTTGACCCAATAACAATTATTACAGGGAGAGGGATCAAGGCCTCCCTGGGCAACTCCCCTAGAATCGCCCATGTGAAACACCCAGGAAACCGGCCTTTCTAGGGGGACATACGGTAACTTTACGTTTGATAAAATAGAGATTCTAGGCCTTCATCAAGGTTTTGAGGGTGATAGTGAAAGAGATGCGCAAAAAGGGGAGGGGGAGGGGGGGAAGTCCCCCTCTTTTTTTCCCTTTCTCTTTATTCCCATCTCCCTCCCCCTTCGACGCCTGCTACGCAGGCTACCCCGACTGATACACTGGGGTTTTTGGTCTCGTTTTACATTTTAGTCAGTTATAAGGGTTTCTTTGGATCTCCGATTTAAAATTAAGGTTTTGGTTTTTTGTCAAAGTAAATTGGTTTCAGTCTCATTTAGCTTTCTGATCATGTGTTGTTGCGATGGTTCAAGTGAAAATATACATTAGCTATTTTAGGCATAGTAATGTAAACTTCGAGGATTCAATACATGTAACCTACGTCATACATTCTTACATTCACTTGAATGTATGAGTCATGTTCTAATACGCCTGTTAAATGGTCTTAAAATAGAACCATGCTTCATCCTTCAAAATCCTTCAAGGTACATTTATAACCTAAAGTCTAACAGCTCGGCTACGTCCTTGTGCCTAGACATCAAACCGTGTCTACGCCTTGACTTGCCTCCCGGACCTTGTCACAACTGGCTTACTAATGATCAGATCCTCTGAGTCACTATTCGTATCGACATCGCTGTTTTCAGTAGAATCGCTTTCCTACTCTTACATCTGGTTGAAATCAGCAGTGGACACTACCTGGACGTGCGGAATGTTGGAATAGCTTATAAAACTTCATGACGCATCGGATACTACAGCGCTGATCTCCGAGGGGGCAGGAAGCGTTCTGTAGTCCTGGTCAGCTGGAAATCTTAAAGTCAAAAAGTTTATCTTGAATGATGAAAGTGTGCTATGCGCTTCTTGAACTTTGAGTTTTGCAATTTATCTTTCGATTGGCCTTTCGGGTGAGGACAAAACATCGACCTGGGGGCATGGACCCCCCAATTTTGGACCAGGTCCATGGACCCCCTGTAATCGGGTTCATGGACCACTTATCTGGACCAGGTCCATGGACCCCCTGTAATCGGTTCCATGGACACTTTTGTTTGAGAAGGAGTCGAAAGTAGAAAGGATCAATAAGCATTCACGACCGGTTTCAACCTGCAGAAATAGCGCAAAAAAAGGTTGGAGGTGTTGATAATTGATATTTACGCTTGCTTACATGATATACAGAATGTTGATGACATATGCTTTTTTTGCTGTTGTCTTTTTTCCTTACACAGTTAAATTGACTCTCGTTCTGGATCAAGTCCCCCTCCTCTCCTTTCACTTTTGTTAACCCAGAAATAACCTCTGCAGCGTGAAGAAATTTCCGTGTGTGTGTAACAGTGGATAAATAAACACACTGTAAACAAAGTAAATAACAAACCAGATACACGGCTCAAAATAACTTTTTGCAACTGGCCGCTCAACAAACTTTTGGCCCTGTCATCTCTGGAACGGTCAAATAAATTGTTTTAAAGTAATAGCCAATTATGACAAAAATATCTCCAGCATGTATATACATAGAGGTTTTATTTATTCGGTCCAATACAGGGGGTCCATACATGCATGTTTTGTCCTCATCCTTTCCTTACCCGTTCGATAAATACTAACAACAGCTTTCAATATCGATATCGGTCAACTCACATGTACGTTGATAAAGAAATTGGAGATATAAAAACAAAGCTAACTTGATTGTAGATCAATATGCCTTGAAATCCCGTCAAACATTTCTTTGAAGAAGTCCACACCAGGGCTCTCAAGTTCATTTTAAGACAATCGCGTTATGCTCTGGAAAGTTCCCCCCATCCCAAATTGGTGTCCCCAAATTAGTAAGGGATTTGTTCCCTGGCTAGACGGTTTTTGACACTTTAATAAAGTTTCTATTCTATTCTATTCTATTCTATTCTATTCTATTCTATCCCCCCGTCACAGCAACGTTTTCATGCTTTATAAATCCAACTTGCTGCTACCTAATGTATTGGTCCACCAATGAATCACGCGCCACTCTGGAAACAGACATTCGGGTGAAAAAAGAAAAAGTCCGTTATTTTAGGGAAAAAACTATTTCATAGCTAGAAACAAGCAGAGTTAAATGAATTGAGAAAACTTGTGTTTTTGAGTTTGTTTGCTTTTTTCGGATAATTCGCATTTTTTATTTCATATTATTTAATTTTTTTAGCCTTGACATTTCAAGGTACGAATGTGGGTACTTGACTACGAGTTTGTTGTAAAACGGTCAGGGGCACCCAACGTCAATTTTCGGAAAATATCTGTTCGGAAGACGCTTTGAGATCTAGAACTGTTTTCGGAACATTTTTGTAAGATTTCTTGCTTGCCTGCCTCTCCTAGGATTTTCGAACATCTAAAAAAGGGTATAATTGCCTATTTTTAACGGATTTTTACCCTAAAAAGGTCACCTAGAATTTTCGGAAGCCTTTTTTCTGGCTGAAATTTTCAAAAAGGTAAGTTTTGTTCCCTATAATTTTCGGATCACGAGACTTTCAGCTAGGAAATCCGAACAGAAGAAAAATCTTATGGAATAAAAATATGCCTATAGCTACCGTTTAAATACTAAAATACGTTCAACAATACTATGTTTAGTGTTTTGAACTATATTCTCGTTGGGTGCCCCTATACGGTCTGAAGGTGATGTTACACGTGAACGGGACGATTCGCAACGACGATTTTTAGCGCAACACAGCGTTACAACATTGTTGCAACATTGTTTCGAATAGCTGCAACATTGTTCCAACATTGCAACGCTGTGTTCCGCTAAAAATCGTCGTTGCAAATCGTTGCGATACGTTGCGGCACTAGGGATTGTAGAGCCCCGAGTTTTTCGTTCTTGTATTGCACTTTTCTTAGGGAGTCCTCTTCCAGTCTTGGTCGCCAATTTAACTGTTATTTTTGGGTGGGCGTAACTTAACCAATTTATTCAAAGGTAGTCAACAACAACAACAACAACAACAGAAATCTTTATTTTCCTTATCATTAAATTTTACAAAAGTGCACTGGCTCTCAGGTAGCAAGAGCTAATCTTGGCAGGCCAGTCGATTTACTAGTAGGGAATATTTGATTTTTGTTCTTTTATCTCCATGTTCGTCCATATATAATATATTGCGGATGGAAAGATTTTGCAAAGGGGAGAAAGGATTTACATTGTACAGCGGCTGGTAAAAAAGAGATGGTATCAGTTTTTAGTAAAATCCAACTAGTGGTCTATTATCAATGCTGTGTTCTGATTGGTTGAGCTACTACTAGGCTATATGTTATATAGCCCACTAGTAGCGAAAAGCGCCGGCTTTGAAAACCAAAACGATGGCGGCTGAATCGCGTTTTGCTAGCTAGAGTTGTTTTGTCTCGATATTTTCGACCAACTAGTTGGGTTTTACTAAAACAATTATTCCTCGAGTCCGAATGGCCTCTGAGTCAAGAGCCCATTCGGGCTCGAGGAATAATTGTTAAATACTCTCGTTAATGAGGATTTTACCTTAGAAATGATCTGGTATATACCAATGAACGAATTTACTTCTGAGAAAATACTCAATAGCATGCTTTGAATTCCTTTTTTGAATGAAGGCCATGAACATTGTTATGTCCCCAAAATAACTAGATAGAAGATAAATTTATCCAATGCAAATGAACCTCGGAGGGGGTATTTTAACTGATGACATGTGTAATTTTGAGAAAGTAGCCTTAAATGATCAAGTAGAAACGTAGGGGCGATTAAAAGGATCTCAGTGAGGTGGTTGCATTTGCTTCTATAACAATAAGTATTGACACTTGGCTTTTTATGGCTAACAGTTAATTCATATTTCCGTAAACATCCTCAGAAAAATTGGTTTTAAAACATCCGAAAATTAAGTTTTCATCTCTCTGGAGACCTCTAAAGACCTTACTGGAATGGAATAAAAGATTCAAATAGGGTTTTATCGGCCACAAGTTAGACCAGATGCGCAAAATTATAACTAGACTGCAAAACAGTCGGTTTTTTTTCTCAAAATCAGTAAAGAAATCGGTAAAGCGTGCCGTAAGAGTCTTAGTGATCTCTACATCCTCTAAAAATTGTGGCTAAAAGGTTTTGCGGTTAACTTTTCTACGACTAACAGTTAAAATGTTTCATTTTTTGCTCCCAACGACCGCGTTGAAGTTAGATGAATTTAAATAATATGCGAAATATTGTTTTGCACCCGTTGTCTGTGCTTGAAGGCCTTCTGAGCCAGTCCCCATCTTGCAAATCTTGCACCTGTTTCTGCAGCCCTGTCAGTTGTCATAACAACACATTATGTTTAAACATTCATGTTTCGCCACAATATCACCTGGAAGGTTTTTGAATACTCATAAATGCTTGTTTCTATTTTTACCTTAGCTATTTCTTTTTAATGAAGGACAATTTCTATTTTTAGGTTCGGAAGTGTTAGCTTTCGGTTTTCGTGTTAAATATAGATATATCTGAGAGAAAAAAATTCGCCGGTTATGCGAATATTCCAATTTCTTTCCAGAATGATAGTTTTTTCGCTTTTATGGGACGATTTCCTACAACGTAGTTTCTGAAAATGTATTTTAAAAGAAACTGAAGTTGCGTAGTCGATGATCAAATAAAACTGAATAGGCGAGCTCATAAAAGCTGCCGAAGAAGAAAGAACTGAATGTATAATATTCTGGCCATACAAGGAAAACCAAGCAATTAGGCCGCGACCATGGCGAGATGCGACGGAAAATGGCGAAATTACTCAATACAAGTGAATGATAAGGCTAAAAAAGGAGGAATTTGCGGAAAACGTTTGAACAAAAATTTGGTTGATATTCTTCGACACTGATTTGCTCGGGTACCGATATATTTATTGCATATCAGTGAGATGTAAGGTTGTGTTTAATATTATGTTGGCCGACCATAAAATAATCATGACTAGGGGTTTGTTTGCGCGTTATATTGCATAGGAGCTTCAAACAAGGAAATTTCTTTTAAAAGGAGAAAGATAAACATTCCGAAAAGGTATGAGAAACACTTCAGAAAGGTATTTTTAACGCAGTTAATTCTTGTTTTGTATCAAAATACAGTTTCAGAACCGATATTTCTGTTTCAGAATTGTTTCATACCGTCTGATAAATTTACACTAAAAGAAATAGAACAATATCGCTAAGGTATTCAAAACATCACCTTAGATGGCCAGTCTGGGTTATAATTCCTACCGTTAAAATCATCCGCAGATTTAGCGGTTTTACCTCGATATTGTGCCATGTCAAGACTCCCTTGGTGATTTCTGTTCACACAGCCTCGTCCTCAGGCTCTCTCTTCTCCCCGTCTCCAGGCTAACCTGGGGACGAGGTTGATCTATTCATGTTTCTACTCAGTCTGCTGAACTGGAGATTTAGACCCCGTTTTCGACCCATTTTATACGGGTCCGGAAAGGAGCCTGACATGTTTTATACCGGCGCAACCCGTTTACACGGAACCGCGCCCCAGCGGGGGGAGGGGGCCGGAGGCCAGGGGTACTCCGGATTTCAAGTGACGCGGATGACCGAAGGGTTTTTGTGTGGGTTTGAAATTTTCGATTTCGGGATTTTTTTGGGTAGGAAAATTTTGGCAAGTATTTTTTTCGGGTAGCCTGATCAAGTAGGGATTTTTATGGGTATTCAAAACCGCAATGTTTCTATTTTTCGTGTTACATCATTTAGGCTTCCTGGAAATTTTTATGGCTAGGAAATTCGGTAAGGGATTTTTTGGGGGTTAAATTTTGCTTCAGGGATTTTTTTGGGTTTTGATTTTTACCCCCATTCGATCATGATCCCTGTCACTTGAATGGGAAGTACCCCTCTCTCGCCTCCTCTAGGAACCACGCTGTGCAAATTCTTTTACCAAGGTTACATTGCTGTTAACACGAGCCCGCGCCCGTGCAATTTTTTGCAAGTCTCAGTGTCAGGCGCGTAACTAGGCTCCAGGCTTTTACCACTCAAACTGTGCAAAAACTTGCACTGTTCAGATGTTTTCACGAGATCCCCCTTAAAGTGGAACTGTAACGGTCAAAACTTTTGACCGAATTCTTATCAGGTCAAAAACTGACACACTTCGCCGTCAAAAAACTTGCACGATTCCGCGGGTCCCCGCGTGCAGAAAGGTGGATCCGTGCAAGTTTTAGTCCATTTAAAAATTCGTTCAGGCGGTTATTAATAATATCAGGTAAGCGTTGGATAGGGCCACTTTTTTTCACAAAGCTGAAGAGTTAATGAGCGAGGGTGAAGAGAATGGACCCAGAAAATGCATGCATTATACAAAATCGTCTTGAAGATCCATAAAGTCCTCGGTCGTCTTGTTTTTGTAACAACGATCCCTGGCCGTACAGCATTAGAGAAAGTATAAACTGGTATAACAGTGTTGGTACCCTATAAAATAAATTTTATCTGCTCATCATTTCCTAATATGCAAAATTTTCAACTTGAAAACGTGTGAATTAGCCGTACATTTGAAAACACAATTATTTAATAATTATATCAAAGAAAAATCTCGCCCATCTATCGTGTGTACTTGCTGAAAAACCAGGAAGATTCTCAGGTGAATTGAGGCATGGGCCTCCACTTATTCGAGTTATTGCACACTTTTTAAAAAAACGAAACAAACAAAAAACAAAAAAAAAATGAATGAACGGAGGAAAGAAAGAAAAAGAAAAGAGAAAGAATAAATGAAAGAAAGGCCCTGGCCTGAATCTGCTGTTTGCTACGTTAGTGTTCAGCGGCTTATCCTGGGAGAATTGAACGAAATCGAGGCAAAGAAGAAAACATGGCGGATTTGTGGCTGTTATGACATCTACTTTACTTTGTTCATGGTGGTATTACACCTAAATTAAAATGGGATGCATATTCTCGAAGACTAAGTTTTTTCGACGAAAGCGCAGCAAGGCAACTGGAGATAATCAGGAAGTTAGAGTACATCTCAAAAAGAGAGATCGAGGAGGAAAGTATCAAGAACGTCTTGGTACCTCAGATGAACTACAGGGTGAAGCAAGCGATACACAGGCCGTTGAAACTCTTGTTCAAGGCGGCTTGAACCAGAAAATTGCAAATGAGCTCGTCCTACGACACGAGAAAGGTTTCTTGAATGCTACGGGGGACATTGTCAATGTTTTAGAGAAACATAACACGAAGTATCATCTACATTTACAAGACAACATTCTTGTGAGGGTGAATTCAATAGGAGAGCTAAGTTACGAGACACTTGGAAATGAAATTCGCGAAGAAATCCCGAAGAAAGGTCCTGCTCACTTGAAGGATAAAATAAGTATTAATACAGCATCAGAAAAGGAACTGGAGCAAATAAAAGGGATTGGACCTACTCTTGCACACAGAATTGTTCAGTACAGGAAAGAACATGGACCGTTTCCTAGCATTGAGGATGTTGTGTTAGTACGTGGTGTGAGTGAGAAACTTCTAGAGAGAATATCTTCAGAAGTAACCATTGAAACCTCACAAAGCAGTCAAAATCAGAATTATGAGAGGAGAGGGACTCAAAATATTACTCCCCGTGATAATACTGTGCGTGTTGCAAGCTGGAACTTGCTTTCTTTTTCTTCCGATAAGGCAGAAAATTCTGGTGTTCTAGAGGTTGTTTGTTGTACAATATTAGAAAATGGGTAAGCATTTGAGCTGTTTTAAATTAAATACGTGAGACATTTGTAGGGTCCGGCATACATGTATACTGTGACTTTTTCATCTAACAAGTGCTGTGTGGTACTTGTAGTTGATTTTACTAAAAACATCTCATCATCTCATTGCAAATTTTTCTCATCAAATTTCAAATGCTTTAGTGGTGGCCTTGTGAGAAGTTTGGTTATAAGATTTGGTTTAATGATGACTGGTGACAATTTGCAAAGTGGTAATGCAGGCCAAATGGTATTGTCATTCGATATGTGACAATTTGCAAAATAAATTATTCACTCAAAAAAATAAAAAAAAACCATTAAAAAAGGCAGATAATTGCAGGTTAAATTATTTGCCTCAGCCTTTGGCTTCTGCAAATAATACCTGACATGCTTCCAAGAGTAGTGAACTTTTTGCCTGACAGATTTTTCAACTTTTCCCTAGGACATCCAGAACTAACATTTGTGAGATCCTGAATTGTGTTAGGAAGGGCGTTAGTGATATCTCATTCAAGGCAATTATTCGAGTTATCTGAGTCAATTTCCTGGTTTCCTTTATAAGGCCCATTTTACATGTGAAAGTCTTGCTAGTATTATGTCAAACTCAACTGACCAAATTAAACTTCACCCAATACAGTGTACATGTAGCATGGCTTATTGGTTTCAAACATCATGGTACTGCCAATTGTAAACAAAAAAATGAACTTTTCCAGACTCCATCATAATTATTCACATGTACCTATGAATGAAGAATCAATACGGAAAATGGGAAGGTTTTCAAGTAGAGCTGTTTTCTGGTTTCAGCAATGATTTCATTAATAGGCCGCAGTAGTTTATCAACCTTGTGTCAACCTCAATTCAAGTCAAGAAAGTTTAATTTTACAACAGTTAAATTGAAGGAATATTCAAAAAAGGTCTTTTGTTCTTAAATTAATGGATTTTTTAATAACTCACTTTAACATCAAGTGTTTGAACTGTCCATCTAGCCATGCAGTTGACAGTTCAAAGACTTGTTATTTTAAACTCCATTGTAAAACAATTTGAGACAAAATCTGTCTTGAACACTTCCTTTTTCAATTGATGATATTTTTATATTTATACTTTTTTGCACTAATTGAAGCAAAAGTTATGACATCACTATCGCAGGAAATGAGAAACTCATTGATTCAGATGTCTCTGTTGGGAGTTTGTGACTCAAGGAGATGGCTGAAATTCAGTCTAATAGTCTTGGTTAAAGTTTTTTTGTTTAAAAAATCTGTATTACTTCTTCTCTTCACTTTCATGGGGTTTTTGTTTCCACAGAATTGAAGTACTAGCTGTTCAAGAAATTGGTGATGAAAATGCACTAAATATGGTAAATACAGTTTTATTGTACATTTTTTGTTCACTGTGGATAGTATATGAAGGCTGTGCCATCACACCACTGAACGTTCTATAAACAATCATTTTTCTGTTTCATTATTTCAGTTTCTGATTTCTAAAATGATGGTCTTGTCTTATTTACTCGTTTTTTTTCTCCAGCCTGATGTTTTGAATAGAGAACTAAGTCAGATTACTAACAATTTGTTTAACTGAGTTTTAGATTACGAGTCTTCATAGCCAATAACATCACGGCTGTGTCCCAACATCGCGCTAATTGACCAATCAGATCAATAACCAGAGTATAATACCATCAACTGACGTGACACAACTCCCCTCTGAAGATGACTACTAGTCACTGTAACCCTATTCAAACCCAAAGGGTAACCAAATATCGATCCTTGTTCTTGTTTATTATTTAGAGTTTTAGGACTTACAAAGCAAGGGTAAGATCCTTGTTCTGGTTTCCCAACAGACTTACAGTGAACCTGAAGAGGTGACCTTTTTAACCTTCTGAAGAAAACCTATGTTTAGAGTGTCGATGGAGGATGTTAGTCATATCTTTGACTTCTTTATCCCCTGGGTGTCATAATGTAAAGTTTCAAATGGAAAAACATTGTCTGGTGAAACCCTTTGCTTTCTTGAAAAACGTTTGCTATCAATATTTAACTTTTGTACTTCATCTAACTTATTGTTTTCTAACAAGCTTGCTGATTGGTCCACAACCAACTTTCTTGGAATGGATTGTTAGTTTCATGTAATCCAGTTGGTCAACTTTGTCTAGGTGGCCCCGGTTACAGTAGTCATACTGAAATGAATTACTGGAGGTGCATTTCCAATTTCTCTTTAAACCTGATTGGCCAACTGAACTATAACTTTAGCAGCAGGCCAATCATGGTGCATACCCATTAATTCTGGTAAAGAGCTAATGGCCCAGAACAGGGCTGTGGACACTGGCCTGTAGACAGTCGGACTTAACCAGAAGTGTAGTTTCCTACACCTGCTAATGACATTTACAAATTCTGTGTGGT
Source organism: Porites lobata (assembly GCA_942486035.1). Taxonomy (NCBI): domain Eukaryota; kingdom Metazoa; phylum Cnidaria; class Anthozoa; order Scleractinia; family Poritidae; genus Porites; species Porites lobata. Next base: position 185,144 of record CALNXK010000142.1, on the reverse strand, counting down.
TGTTGTGCAGATTAAAGATGAATTGAATAATCCAACAATTGATGCTGTGAAAAGCTTTAAGCATCGTGGACACTGGCAATGTTGCACATCTGATGTTGCAGGTTACATGTTTAGGGTATGTGCTTTTAATTTCTAAAAGTGTTATTAGTAGCATCTGTAAATTTTTTTAAGACCCATTCCTCATGCTTTCACTTCAAAAAGTGGCAGTTGCAATGACTACCGGTAAAATTCATGCAAACATTAAATTTGCTGTTGTAAAGTCCTAAGAAATTAATAGATCTATGCAAAAATTCTTCCAAAGAAGTTTCATTTGAATGGTAACACCAGAGAACTTTATTCACAGATTAAAAAGTTAGTGTGACCCAACTTATATAGCCTAGGGTAGAATGGGTTAATTATTTTCCATTGTCAGGACTTATAAGGAGCAAGGAAAATTTTTGGAAAGTATATGTAATTTCAATCATGATAAACTTTTCTCTGCCATATTGTGTGTTGAATTCCCACAAGTGCAGTACATTACATGTAGTTCAAGTGAGATAGTTCTTGGTGTTGTGACCTGTCATCATTGTTCAGTGTACACTTAGACTTTTCAACCTTCTGTTGAAGTCAGTCACATTTTGAGTGCTAATGTGTCCCTGGAATGAAGGTACATGTAAACCAGGGTTTGGTACCCAGAAAAAGTGTCCCTTCTTCCTGGATAGAGGCTGTGTCCCTTCCATAGAGGTAACAGATATAAAGATTATGAAAATACATGTAATTTCCTGGACCAAATTTTGTGTTCTGTGAATGGAGGTGTCCCTTGAATAGAAGTGTCCAAATGGAGATGTTCCAAGTTATATTCAACTTATTTCAATCGTTTATTATTTAAATTTTAGTCCAAGGAATACAATGGCTTTCTGTGGAATACAAGTTCATCAAAAGGTATCAAGCTAAAAAGTGATGCCCTCCTTAATAAACCAAAGCAAGGTCATAAGCAATTTGCCAGAAGACCTTACCTTGGTTTCTTTGAGGTACTGTCAATTTTGTTTAAGGTTTTTAATATTTAAAATTAGTGTTTTACTCTGTAAGTATTGTTATACAGAAAAAAAAATGACGTTTACTGGTTACTGCTTTACAGGTAGCTCCATATCATGAGGTCTAGGTTTAGGCCCTGCCAAGGTCATTGTGTTGTGTTCTTGGGTAGCCTGCAATCATACCCTGTACCCTCCCGCGCTCAGAAATAGACTTGAATTCTACAGTGGCATGTCCTTTGCCAGTTTGGGCAAGTAACTCTCACATTGTGCTTGCCGAAAGCAACTACTTGCTTTTCGTAGCTAATGGTTTAGTTGGAGACGGGTGACTTTCCTGTAATCTTGCCCATTGGGCAAATCACTAAATGTCTTTCCCTTTGCAGTGCACTGTACCTCACTCTGCCCAATTTATAAATGGATACTGGATTTAGTACTTAGGGGTATCCCTGGTTCGACTTTGAGTCAACAGTGGAATAAAAACATTCCAAATTGCTCCCAACAGGTTGCCAAAATTTCATTTGATCTTATGCTGCATGACCACCAACTTCGTCTGCGTGATTATTTCCATTTTGCATTCTAGTTCTAGACTAAATCAGAAAAATGATTCGTTTTCTATTATGGGAGCCAAAATTTGGAATAGTATACCTGAAAATTTATGAAATTCTTCAAAATCTCTCTTTAAGGAAAAAGTTCATACAATTCTGTTGAAAATATTTGAAGTTCAGGATAGATATGCTGACCTAAACACGATAATCTCCGATTTTAAAAAATATTAGCCCCCGCTTATCTAAATAGCTGCCTCGATTTTCTTATTTTCTTATCTCAATTTCTCTCGTGACTGACCTTTTTATTATAATTAATGTGGTACTTTTTCACTTCAACTATTCGTAATAAATCTTAAGCCGTCTACACACCACCTGCCTCGATTAGCCTTGCTATTTGCAGGTGGTGTGATATTTGTATATTTAATGTAAGAAATAAAGATGTTGTTGTTGTTGTTGTTGTTAGTTCTTTAAGGAGAATTTATGCCATTTTCTTTGCTAAATTAGATAGCCTCCCCTTTCTATTTGTTACCCCCCACCTCAAACATGCTTAAAATTAATAAGCCTCAAAGAGGCTTAATAGAGGATGTACAGTTTTGTTATTTTTTGTTTGTTTTTGTTTTTCATAGGCCAACAAATTTGACTTTGTTCTTGTGAGTGTTCACTTAAAAGCAACAGGCTTAGGAAATTCTGATCTCGAGAGACTTGAGGTAAGCTGAAGGGGCCATAGAACGTCTTTATAGTATTGGGGTGTCCGTAGTTAGCGGGTCATGTTATTTAAGTCAAAATGGCACCTTTAGTAATGCAAAATATAAAGGAAATAAAAGAGGACATTAGCATTGTCAAATTAAACATTTCTAAACTTCACAAAGCCGTTATTTCTTGGACTACATCCACAGAACCATGCTTTTACATATTACTTATTAATTCAAAACTGTTCTCTGCATAATTCCTGCAATGCTCAAGATACTATGTGTAGTTGTCTGAAATTGACATCTACAATTCACCCTATCTGGTGTAGTATAATACTAATACTGTCAACTGAAGGGTTTTTTTTCACCTTCAAGAAGGAAAGTTCTATAACAGCACACAGTTGATAATGAATATCAACATTAGTGAGGTTGACTTTTTATTAGAATCTGTTGATTGGGCAAGAAAAAAGTGTCTGTTGTCCATGTTTTTTTTTTTTTTTTTAATAACATTTATTCAATCAACAATCAACAATCAAAAATACTTGCAAACACTACGATACTTACGCTACTTACAATACAATATTTAGAATACAATAGACTAAGGTACTTACTCTGTTTACAATGTAAAGACTTACAATACTCAGTACTTACAACACTACCTACTCACTACTCACACTACAATGCATTATTTACAAGCAGTTCTAATTAGTAATAATTGTACTTCAAAACCAACATTCACGGTAAACGCACTTATATCTTATCACGGTAAACGCACTTATATCTTAAGTGTCTTAAAGAGGCAGCGATTGTGAAGCAAAAAGATACACCAGGTTAATGCTGGAGAAAATGAGCAGAGAATCGAGATATACAAATGTATACAAAATCAAAGGCTTACTGAAATAAGGAGCTCACATTTTCCCATTTTTTTGGTAAAATGGGACCTGCAGTGGTCTCTATGTGGTAGAATGATTTGAGGTATTGCAGGAAGCCTGCTATCTTTGGCGAGGTTTCCCTTCTTTTGCTAATCCAGATGTAATTTCTGGCTAGAAGGAAAAGGAAATTAATTTGCTGGCAGTTTTTTGAAGAATCCGGCTTTAGACCAAGTACAACAAATATATCTAATGTGTAATGTTCCGGTGTAATGTGGAGCAAAGTCAGCTTAAGAGATAAACTATGCCAGAAGAAGGCCACTTTAGGACAAGACCAAAAAAGATGAAGAAGTTTCTCCGGTTCATTATTACAAAAAGAACAATTTGGGTTGTCTTTTACGCCAATTTTTGTTAAGAAGTGGTTCATTGATATTCGTCTATGTAAAAATTTATATTGGAATTCAATAATTCTTGTACTTTTAGTATATTTAGTGGCCAACTGGTAGGCTTCCCGCCAATTAATCGCCTCCACATCATTTTCGTTGCAGTCTTTTAGCCATTTCTGTTGATTATGGGATGGTAACTTGCATTTTGTAGAAAGCAACTTGGTGTATACAAGTTTGCTCGCACTTTGGCATTCTGTTAATCTTACGAGTAATTTTTTTTGCGAAGCCACCTCTCTACGCTTTGTATTGTCTCTTAATGCCCTGACGTTTAGTGATGCTATTGTCAAAGCCATAGATATTCTCTTGGGCAGCTTTGCAGAGGAAGCCTTACATCACCTGGTGTCAAAGCTCCACAATCGCTGCACGGTATGATAGGAATTTGTACTAGGCGTTTACTTCTAAAACAAATGATTAAGCTATTAAAACATAGAAACCAAACAAAACATGCACAGATAAACACAACTAAGTAAGAAACCTCTTCGTAAAGGGACATGGGGGGGAAGCTAGGACTTTTACCTAGAATCTTACAGACAGATAAGAAAAACCGAAGTGCCATCAGTTACGAAACCTCTATTCCGATCGCCTAAATAATTATCTAGCAATTGTTGTCCATGTTGACAGCTGTCTGTATTTAGTGGGTTGAATTTAGAGACGATGTGATGGCTTTCCCCTGGGACAAAGAAAAATGTCCGTAATAACGAGGTGTCTGTATTAAGCGGGTGTCCGTAAAGTGGGGTTCAGCTGTATGAGTGTTATTTTTTGACAACACTAAACTGCTAATCAGTCTCTACCTAAAGAATGGAATTTTCAGTTTAACAGTTTAACTCTCAAATCCCTTATGCCCTTCAAAATTTCCTCTGTATAGATTTGCCCTTTTTTTCTTTGCACAATGAATGCTGCCTCTGTTAGGCCTTTTTGCTTCATCTCTTTGTTGTTTATCTTATAATACCTGTAATTTTGCATATTTGTAGTTTCTTTTGCAGTTCTTTTGTAATTTTTCTTTTGTATGTAAATTTGTAATAAGCTTTATTAAAGTTGGTGTTGCAGTTCAAAATTAAATTCAGGTTGAAGTTTTGTTAACCAAGATGGATTCTTAATTTCCTTTGTCTCCTACTCCTGAATTAGTGCTAGGAGACCAAGGAAATTGAGAAGCAACCTAGGTTAAAAAATTTTAACCTGAATTTTGACCTGAAACACCAACTTTAGTACAGCTTTTTGTTTACGTACAAGGGTGAAAGTATTACAAAAGAATTGCCAAAGAATCTACAAAAAAAAAAATTACGAGTATTATCAAAAACTAGAACCACTACGTGGAACTTACCGGGGCCCAGTGGGACGCGGGATTGCATAGCTATAGTTTACCTCTCGCACCCCCTCCCCCTCCTCTGTGGAGGCTAATACTTAGTCTGAATTAACTCATGCAGAAGAAAAGCAACAAAATGCTTGAGAAAGGATGTTGTTGTAAGTTTCGGTGAACAGTGTTATGACAGCTAACGGTCTGTGTTATAGTAGTGTTTTTGCACTGTGATGTCAGTAAGTGTGATCTGTATAAGGTTTTTATTTGTTTTACAGTTCGAGTGAAAGA
>CALNXK010000142.1:17500-175000 GCA_942486035.1 Porites lobata | reverse complement strand
ACTGCATTGAAAACATGCAATGATGTACATTTTTTTCTTTCTCTATTTTTTCTTCACCAAATAGAAAGAATTAAGTAAAGTCCCAGACTTGGTCGATGCACTGGAGGCTCACATACCAGGTAATAATCTTTTGTCAGTTATCTTGGCTGCATTGCATGCCAAAATTATCTGACAGCTTAAGATGGCTGTTTCTTGTTCATCTTGTTAATAGGGACCTTAGGCGAAACTACGACGGCGACGGCAACGGAAACGTCTAAAGCTAAATGGGTTTTATGAGCAAAGCAACAACTCTGCACGCTTATCACGCTTTTTTGTACATTTCTTTGCCGCCCCTGCACAACTAGGACGTGAAATGACCAAATTTTGAGTTGACTTGAGAGCGGGAACGGCAATGCGATAAATTTTACTTTCTCTCTCTGAACTCGGACGCGGTCCCCTCACTTCAGTTCCAACCTAACTTTCCTTCTTTCAAGTGACTGGGTGACTTGGTATAAGGCCGAAAAAGTTTCAAAAGACGTGAAGTCTGTTTTTCAGCGACGTTTTCATCAGCGTCGCAGTTGTCGGATCGTAAGGTCCCTATTAATGCCAATTACGCGTCCGTATTCGCTATGGAACTTAAGAAATTAGTTGGAAATGGCGAAATGACAGCTTCCTGTCAAACAAATACATCTCCAAAGCATTGGATCAAAATTAACAAACAACAAAAACGAACTTTGAAAAACCTGTTAGGCTAACAAGTTTTCAAAAACCGCAATTGCATTTCAGTCTTCTTCAAGTCCTTCCTTTTGTATTTGCTGTGTTGTTTATACCTTCTTTATTTTATGTTTCACTCAGTTTGGTGACAGCTCGCACTACTTGCGCTATTTGCACTACAGTCAACTCTCTCTAAGACAGACACCTTTGGGACCTGCACTAGCTGTCCGTCTTAGAGAGATGTCCGTCTTATAGAAAGTCAAATAGAGGGAGCTAAGAAAGGCAGGGACAAACTCTAGGTGTCCGTTTTACAGAGGTGTCCGTCTCATAGAAGTGTCCGTTAAGAGAGAGTCGACTGTAGTGCCAAAAATACAGTCGACTCTCTCTTAACGGACACCTCTGTAAAACGGACACCTAGAGTTGGTCCCTGCCTTTCTTAGCTCCCTCTATTTGACTTTCTATAAGACGGACATCTCTCTAAGACGGACAGCCAGTGCAGGTCCCAAAGGTGTCTGTCTTAGAGAGAGTTGACTGTATAGGCTTAATTTGAGCTGCAGTAGCGAAAAAGAAAGATAAAAAAGGGAAAAATTGCCAGTGAATGACCTAACCAAATGTAATCAATTTGACCAATCGCAACAGATTCAGACAATTCAGTGAACTAAGACTTGAAGCAACTACGCCAGGCGCTATTGTAATTCTTAACAGAGAAATAAATTTCTATAGTTACTGAAAGATTCTACACAAGTTCACTACATAAATTAGGTACACATGTACGTGTACTTCGCATGCCAACTGTTTTAGTTCACACCAGGCTAGCTATCTCTTGTTCAACATAAAGAGCTTTTGCTGATCTGTTTCTGATTCTTAGGAGAGAAGGACGTGATCATTTTAGGAGATTTTAATCTTGGCCCTGATGAAGAAGGTAGGAATCAGGAGAATTATTTAAGCACAGGACCTTCATGAAGAAAAAAACTGCCCTTATGTGGGCCTTTTCGTAGTGATATGTAATTGTGAATTTGTTTTAATTGGTTCGTTTTGCATCCTGGCAGGTGGCAGGCGCTCAGTTAGTTTTTGCTCATCCTCGCGTGACGAGACCCTGGAAAACTCAGCCTGTGTTACAGAGTCGGAAGAAAGAATTCTTGCGGACCCCTCTAGTTCTATTGCTTGTCGAATTTCCCTTTTTCGTCAGAGGATAGAAATTTAAACTAGTTAAAACTAGTTTTTCTGTCGATGATCAGTACAATTGGCCTCTCTGCCGGTAGTTTGTAAGCATGATTAATAGACCTTTTTAGCCTGTAGGTTTTTTTTTCCCATTGCAGACCATGTGATGTTTCCCTAGGGAATTGTTTCTTTCAAATGTTGTCCTATGCACGTGCATCCACGTGCACATGCAAGCATGACTAATGACAGACAAAACACAAATTCCCTTGAGAACATCACGTGGTCTGAATTGGGAAAGCAAAACATACAAGCTGGAAAGGTCTATTGCTCTTATAAAATAGGCAAACGTCTGGTGAATTTGATCAACGGTAGCTGCTTATAATAGAGTTAGCCGTAGGATATTAGCCAATCAGAAGCGGAGAAATAATTTGAATGAATGGAATAAATTTCAAATATTACAGAGGGGTAATGCAAGTAGCTTTACAAAAAGTTAACTGATATTAAATGTCTTACTGCTTCTTTGTAGAGTTTGATGTCATGCGTAAGCGCAAATTGGAAAACCTTATTCCTGGTACCACATTCACCAACATCAGCTTAAAGAACATGCAGGGATCGAAGAATTATGACAACATATGGATCGGCAAAAGCACCAAGTCACACCACTTTACTGGACAGGCAGGTATGTGAATATACAGTGTACATTGCACAGCGGTCCGTAAACAACAGCATGTAACACTACTTTCTGTATCACAGTTTCTTTCAGACTTGGAACTCCACATTACAGCAAGGAGCCCAAAAGTGTGACCGCTTTTGATTAATTCACATTCTTTCGTACAGATTTAATCCAATCAGAAGCAAGCTTGAAACTGTCCTCGACTTCTGATTGGTTAATACCTGCATGAAAGAATGTGAGTTAATTAAAGGAGGTCATACTTTTGCCTTCCTTGCTGTAAATAGACGCAGAATTTCCGAGGTCCTCTATTTTCTCTGATAAAAAAGTCAAAAGTTCATTTCAAACGACAGGCTTCTCTAGTTACCCAGATCCTTCTCTCTACAACCGGGATCTCGTTAACCGGATAAATTGAAAGACCTCCTGTATGAACAGGGAGAACTGAACTAAGGCTTGCCCTGTTGTGCAGCTATTTTAAATGTATCCCGAAAATGGGAACAATTCGGTTATTGGGTTAACATGATGATTTACCGGCTTTAGAATTTTAGTCTTGTCAGTTTTATTGCGTAACGTCCCTTACCTGTTGTAAGGGTGATTAAGCATTGCTGTTAAGTACCGTGAACTTTAAGCCTAGTCTCTTATTTTTTTTTTCGCAAACTAAGTTATAGGGGCGTCTTCTCTCCTGTTGTTAGTTGTACGAATCAACACATTCCATCGAATTTATGGCGTGGTTATAAAGCAGAATAAAAGCCGCTTCTGCTAAGCGAAACACTCCTTTGTAGTGTTTTGTCTGGAAAAGAGTTATTAATTTTATACATCGTGTTCACTGCTAGCAGCGACGTTACCATTCGGGGTTTGCAATGCCATGCACGTTGACCGTTACTTGAAGTATGATGCAAAGGAACCCGTTCGTCTCTCGTGCATTCGTCTCATTTTTTGAAAACTGTCCTACATTTAGTTCTCAGTTATCTGCGTAGTTTAAGCGCCAATGTATTTAGCACGCAATTACCACTAGACGATGCTGTTTGAAGTCTCCTACAGAAGGCTAGACCGCCATTTTCGCGTGGTCTCCCGGCCTTTTCAGGGGAAGACATCACTTTCTTACGTAGCTATTTTAAGACCCCTAGTGTTGGTCCGGCCTCGGGGATCGAACCCGCGCCAAATATTCTGCAATCCAGCGCTCTACCGACTGAGCTTACCCGTCCACGGTTAATCGAAAGCTACAAGAGTTGTAAAAGTATCCCGGAGAGAGGCTCAGGGTTTTTTCCTAGCGTTATAATCCTGGCTACTTCTTACAAACCTTTGGAGAGAAAGACGGTGTGAATCTTCAGAACTTCAGTTCAACCTGCGTGCTTGACTATGCGTTACTGTGCGTTATTTTCCCTTGTGGCGCCTTGGGAACGAATTGTGGAAAATCCACCCTTTGCCTGCCTGCGTGGCTGTGTGTGACTATGACTTTTGGCTCCCAGGGAACGACTTGTGGCAAATACACCCTGTGCTTGCGTGCGTGGTCGTGTGTGATTGTTTGTGACTATGCTTTTTGGCGCCCAGGGAACGACGTGTGGCAAATACGCCTTTTGCCTTCGCGCGTGGCTGTGTGTGACTATGCCTTTTGGTGACTAGAAACAAACTGTACGAAATCCACCATTTGCCTCCACCGCTGCCATGTCGAGACAGCTTCTTATTTAGTTACCGGAATTTCATTTCCTAGTGGGTGGAAAGAATGTACAGTGATGTAGTAAACAGCTAGTTAATGTCACTATCAGTATCTTTCGTTTTTCACAAAAAAAAATAACCTTTTTTATGTTGCCAACGCCTCGCGCACAAACAAAATTATGTCTCTTCAAGTTTAGTTTCAGTTTCTAACACATTTAAGTTAACTATAAACTTTCAAAATGGTAGGTGAATTCAGTAGCCTATCAGCTCTTCAGAACCTCTAATTAAATTGGACTCCTGTGAGTAGCAGCTCATTGTTTTTCCGTCCAATCCCGTGAGGTCTTCAGGAGCTGCAAGGTCGCCCGGTGAATTAGCAACGCCTTAGCGTTTGCAACTCGTTTGAGGGTGGTCAGCCATTTGCCTGACCTTTTGGTAATAGAGAGATTTGCTGTATATCCTTCTACAAATGTTTATGTAATGTGTGTTATCTGCCAATAGGGGTAATCAGAGACGGCCTTACACACCCTTCTATACCTGATGGCTGGCGCTGGAATGGCCTCGTTTCCGATCACTGTCCGGTTTGGGCCGAGTTTTACTGTGACCGAGATTATGATCGAGCTACTGGTCATGTGACAGTTGATGACATCTTTATTGATGGCAAACAGAGGGAGGGGTAATGTGTTATACGATCGCTTGAGTCTGTTGCATCATCAAGCTTCTCAACTCAAATGATTTGTTTCAAGGAAAAAAGAGGAAAACGGACTTAACGTTTTGACTGTCTCCTCGTAATGAAAGGGTTATTTATTTACCCAGAAGCTGTCGACATTCAACGTGTGTTGGTGTGCTCCAGGTCAAATGGTAGTTAGAGACGCTGATTTTTGAGGAGAGGCTAAAAGCCGTTCTTCCCTGAGAACTGAACTACTGAATGTGTGGCGGCTCTTAAATAACTGGCCTGGACCAAGGCTCTAGATACAAAACTCTCATAACATTGAAAAGTCTATACTATGAACAGAAAAGGAATAATAATTTCCAGAGTAGGTCAAATGCAATTGTCAAATTGAACAATATTAATTTCTGTAATATAAGTCCAATGTTAATCCAGTCTTTCCATATAGTGTGTCATGAAAATGTATTTCATATGATGAATTATAACAGCATTTTATTTTTCTATTTAAATGCAGCTTGTATACAACATACGTAGTGGCGTCCCGCACAGTCGTTCTAAGGGCTTCCTCAGCTACAAGTTGCTAGGCAACTTTTTGGCAACTTGTGCTTTTTGGAGCAACGTTCTGGCAACTTTTGCCATTTGTAGCAACTTCTGACTTTGGGGGGGGCGACTAGCAACTTATGGGAATTACGGTACAAAGTCCTTAGATACTCTTTCAGCCTTGTAAAACATCCTTGATAAATAATAAATAAATAAATAACAATAATAATAAATAACAGTTAACGACAAGTGAAGTTTACCCCGTGCCCCGACCCCCGCCCCCTCCCCCTTCAGATGGACTACCCGCAGTCAGGAGCCCATGCCGCTGTTTGAAGTCAATGGTTCGCAAATATGACCACGTTTTCAAAATGGCGGCAAACATCGAAACATGTAGTTCAGGGAAATAAATTTCCAACTCTGTCTTCTCTGCCGCGAATGAAAACGACCCTATCAGGACAGGAGAATGCCCTTGCGTAATGAAAACCAAAGAGGAAAAAGCCTGGGCTCGAATTACTTCAGAATCCCGGGGTGGGTGGACAGAAACCTAAGTTGATCTCGGCTGTCAAATCAGTTTTGTTGTCAGTGATGTTTTCGAATACTTTATTAAGAAAATAGTACTTATCCTTGGGTCTATTTTTTTGCACCCCATTTAAAGCAGCAACGTAAAGTTTATGCGGCATTTTTTTCCAAATTGCGGAACCATGATCCCGTAAGGCCGCGCTCTAGAGTAAACCCTGAGGGGACCAACTTCGGGCAACTTTGAAAAACAATTTGGAACAACTTATGTCTGAGGCTTAGACTTTCTACAAGTCGACCTCTCATAAGTTCTTAAAAGTGAGCGAAGCGAGCTTCAATGCATGAGGTCGCACAACGACCGAGCGAGCGACGAAGTCTCGAGGTCGACTTTTTTCGCCTGAATGAATTTGAATCATATTATAAATTCACTCGGGGAAAAAAAGTGATTGATATATGTTGTGTCGGGAGCGACGTGAAATATCAGTCACTGCCCTATTGGTCAATTGTCATGACGTCAGCGGTTGAATTTTCGACAAGGCATAACCAACTAGGAAAAAATATTAAAGGACTTTTAGAGGCTATGCGATCGTTGCCCTAAGAACGTCTGCGTGGGAGGCTACATCCGTGGCGAATATCAAAATGAATGGAGATTTTAACCCTTTAAAAGTCTGCAATTAATGATTTTGAAGTTAGCCAGGTCACTACTGCAAAATCACTTGGAGTGACCATCGATGACAGACTTGATTGGAGTGGCCATATCGAGAAAGTAACAAAGAAAGTCGCTTCTGGTATTGGGGCCATAAAACGAATAAGGCACCTTGTCCCTCAGGCGACCTTACAACTAATATATCAAGCTTTAATACAGCCACACTTTGATTATTGCAACATTGTTTGGGGAAACTGTGGGATAACCTTACGGAATAAGGTTCAAAAGCTACAAAACAGAGCAGCCCGTGTTTTGACCTACTCAAGCTATGACGTAGATGCTGGTCACCTTTTCAAACTTCTAGGGTGGAAAAACCTAGCTTGCCAGCAACAATTTCAAAGAGCTACGATGGTTTACAGGTCTCTGCACGGGTTGGCTCCAAACTATCTTAGTTCTAAATTTGAAAGGCGAGAAGTCGCATATAACCTAAGGGACTCTGAAAATAAACTCAATGTTCCATTACCGCGCACAAACTATTACAAAAACAGCTTCAGCTATAGTGGCGCCATTCTCTGGAACAGTCTTCCTTGTAACTTAAGAGAAGCAGAGTCCCTTGGGCAATTTAAACGATTACTCAAAGAACTGTAAGGCACGGCATTCGTGGAAAGCAGCTTTTTTTATTTAAATATTTTTATTATATTAGTATTAGGCATTTTTAAAGCTGACGAATTTTGTACCGTGAATAAATAAAGATAAAATAAAGATTATCTATCCAGAGTGACCAATATCAATTTTCTCGTAACAATATCCATACATCATCATCCAAAGGAAAGTTTATGAGAATTAATAAAATGATCATCAAATGGAAATGCGTTGATCTTTTATCAGATTCTCTAAACGTGTTCTTTAAAAAATGTTTAGAGATCAGTGTGGAGAATCTGCGTGTGGATATTGCGGCTTAAAGGCGGAGCAAACACGTTATGTAGTTCTACGTCGGTCGATGTTCTACGTCGGTCGATGTGCGAACAGCAGACCTATTTCCGGTCGACCGGTCCTCCAAATAGTTGAATTCGCGGCTAACCTTGAAGAAGCGACTACTGGAGAAGAAATTTTTAGTTTCAACTTAATCAAGAGAAAATAAAGAGACTAGAGAGTTAATCTCCTAAGGCCCTACGCCCATTGTAATCCATTTAAAGTTATTTTTAAATCTCCTCCGTGATCCGCTGTTCGCAAGAAAAAAATGACTAATGATTGGTCATAATGGCGAAAGTATAGTTTTCTTCAGAAAAAAAATGTTCAAATTTAAACTAGCTTACCAATGTATCAATCTAATGTGTCGGCCATATTTTGATGCACACTTAACTTTATCCACATTTTAAGCCGTTCAATGAGGTTTAAAACAATTATGAAAAGGATAAATCCTAAGGATTATCAGTTATTAAAACAAAAACACCGACCATAAGGCGTTCGTTGTGAAACTGCAATCAACTTATTAATGTGGCAAATACCCAAAAACGCAATCGAGAAGTCAAGCACTGGACCATACAATCAACCATAAAAAGGCGGCAAAAATAACTGAAAAGTGAGCTGAGGTAAAAATGAATCAATCAAGTTTCAACGGTCGTAGCCCATCGACAGTTGCTGCAATTACATTCATCGCAGACCAGGCGCTGACGGCAATCGCCATTGTGATAGGATTTGGAGGAAACGCTAAAGTTTGTTATTTTTTCGTTCAGCGTCAAGACCTACGAAAGGTTCCTCACTATTTATTCGCTAGTTTGGCAGTTAATGGAATCATTTCATCTTTGTTCACTCTACCCTCTCGCTTAGCAATGTTCGCCTCAGTCGGACTAGGCAGAATTGATTATGCTGAACGCGCCTTAAATATCACGGGACCAAGTAGCTTTCTTTGCGCAGTTGTGAATTTTGTGACCTTATCGCTTATGGCAATTGATCGACAAGATTGTGTTTTGCGTCCGTTTAACCGACGCATAACGCCAAGCAATGTGAAGTTTTTCATAGCTGGAAAATGGATAGGAGCTCTACTTGTAACTTCAGTTTTAATTTTCGTTGTTTTGTTTGACCAGTCAGTTAACCCTGTAACCTTTTTTGCCAAAATGTCAGACCTGAAACGCAACCCTATTTTCATCTATCATATCTTGGGCGTAGTTTTAAATGTGATTACCTTAATTATCGTTATTGTAACCGCTATTCGCGTTATAAAAAGGATTCGCTCGTCCACTTTGCCTGATGCAGCGAGTCTTCACAGACGCCAAGAAAACAAACTGACATGGCTGACTTATAAGATCAGTGGTGTATGCGTCGCATGTTGGGTGCCACAGTTTATTTGCACTGGTTTATTAGCTTCAGGTGTTCATTGGGACATGGCAATCAACGCAGTGGTGATAACATCAACTGTTGGATATTACAACTATGTTTTGAATCCTCTGGTGTATCATGGTATAATGCGAACACCAAAGAGAATGATATTTCTAGGCAAGCCGACAGACATGCCTTCTGTTTTGACAAAAGGGGACCTTCCCACCCACAGTCAAGAAATGTACTCTTTTCCAGAAAAAGCGTCGAGAGAGATTTATATAGATCCAACAGAAAAAAACTCTAGTGAAGTTGACATTTGAATTTATGAAGTTCGCGTAACGCACGAAAAGACAAATCAAGAACGCCCCTTAATCTCATATCCCAAAGAAAGATTTGTTCTTTCTTCTCTACGAGTTGTCTTCAACGCAACAACGCCCAAAAAATAAACAGTCGACGCCTTGCCGACACTTACCGACGATGCCGACGATCGCCATTGTCAAAAATCGCGCAGCGCTGGTCACAGATGCTCGGAACGCACTTAAAAAAAAATACTATAAGGAACCTAAGCGAGATTGAAAATAACTGTTGATCCTCTATTAAATGGGTAAAACGAATTTCTGTGGCTGAAATCTTCTTTAATTCTGGGCCTTCTATCTAACGAAATCCTTTCCCATCGCTTTGAGCGACGGGAAAGACCGATGCTCCTAGTTCAAGAGAAACTTTCGTAGACTAGGCTGTTGTTTAGATTTTTTTATCTCATTGTTTAGATTACTCGCATATGTATTCAATACATGTGATACGCGAATAAAAACGCTTTGCTTTCGTTTTCGAATAAAGTAAAAACGACTTAGAAACGGCGAGGGCGCCTGTGAATACCCACAAAGAAATGAAAGAACGAAGAAATCAGTGATTTATCTTCGCTACTCTTGCTGTTTCTCACGTCAACTTTTGGGAACGTCAGACGATCACTTGTTAAAAACAAAGAGAGAGAAAGATTTTCACATTAGGAAGAAATGAAATTCGAACAATTTTGTGTTCGTTATTGTTCGTTCTTTTTTTTAGTTTTGTCGAGTTTTTTGCGGTTCGTACATGTTAATTACGGGCCGTCATGTAACGGGTTCTAGAGCATTTTTGCATGAAAATGTTTCGAATAGATTTCCAGTGGAATTAAGCTAGAAAGCCTTGTGAATGACATTTAGCTTACTTTACGCCTTGTTGACTGTGAATCTAAGAAATTTGGCAACAATGGTCCATTATTTAACGGGTGGAAAAAAATTGGTTGTTGTTCTGCTCTACGAACTTCTACACTTAAGTCTAAGCTTAGAATGCCTTCTTTTTTTCGTCTTAAGCTCACTTAGTCCAAAAGAAAAGGGGTACGCTACTTTTACTTTGGCCACCACACTCTTCCTTGGTTGTTGACTTTATTGCAATTTATTTTATCTATAAAATTATTTGAAAAATTCATGTAACTTGTATAATACTTTCTCAGTACACATATTTCGCAAATGGCGTTCAATAAAATGAACGTTGAACCCACGAGTAAATTACAGCTCCAAATTGTGCGGTTTTTCACATGGTATTACCAAAAATGAAAAGCTAAAAATTGTTTACCAGAAGAAAACATAAATTCGGCAACAAGAGAAAGCTTTTTATATTTTTCTTTTCGCATTTTGTCCTTTAAACTTCCTCAATCCTGAATAGCTTATGTATTTCATCCTCGTGAGAAATAGAAACGCTGTTACAATAAAATGAATCTTAAGTTTGCATATTGTCAAAAATTAATGGAAGGAATTAAGTTTTACTGATTTTGGCCTGGGGACTATACCAAAGCATTAGAAGCTTCTACGGTTTTTTTTTTCAACTTTTGATAAAGAGCATGTAAGCGAATATCAATCGTAACTGCTGGAAAGAGAGCCTTAAAATAAGGTAGCTTACCAAGTTTAAAGATTTTACGTCCAACCTGAGCGAAGATCGATATTGCTCTACAATTTCGCGCAATTTTACAGACGCTTGAATGGGGGGGGGGGGGAACGAACTTGCCCCCCCCCCTCCCCCCACCATACAAACATCTGGGCATCAAACATCAAGGCTCAAGATCTAGTGAACCTTAGCACACAACTGGTCGAAGACAAATATGTTTGAGATAAACTGCGACAAAACCAAGAAACTCAACATCAGCTTCAGTCGACAATGTCCTCTGTTCCCATGGGCATGCATTGACCCAAATTCTATCGAGTCAGTTCAGTGAGCAAAGCTACTTGGAGTTCTGATCAATGGTAACTTAACTTGGAACGACCGCATTGAGGAACTCGTAAAGAAAGCATCTCAAAAACACTACTTTCTTGTTCAACTGAAACGTACGCAGGTTCCTCGATCTCGTAGCGTACTACTGCGCGTGTATTACATGTTGTATTAGTTAGAAACACTTTTATCAACAAGAGTATCTCTATAGCAATGTATTCAGGACTTGCAGTTTACATTTTAAGATTTTTTAGTAATGTGTTTTATTTTCTCTTTTTTTTGGCGTAAGATATTTTTAAATTTTTGAAGTTGCGCAATTCAGTTTATTCTCCAAAATGACTCAATAGAACCCAGTCTATCTATCTACCGTATTTATTCGATTAACTGCTTATAAATTTTTGGACCTTGAGAGTGGGCGCTTATTCGAGGCTGGCCGCTTATTAAATTTTCACCATTTTCAGCATGTGAAGTATGTTTATTTTGCAACAAAACAATAAATGCTAATAACAAAACGCGAAGAAGTAACAAAGCAAGGTTTGTAAAATACTCTGAAGAAAACTCCGTCCTCTGGGAAGTCTCTTTTTAGAATTTATTCGCTCAAGTGGGTGGGGTTGGGTCTGAGCACTTATCTGAGTTTGATTGGGAGGAGGAGGAGGGGGTGTACGCTTATTAACATTTTCTGCCTTTAGGATGGGTGCTTATTCGAGGTGGGCGCTAATTCGAGGTTGGGCGCTTGTTCGAATAAATACGGTATCTAAAATTCCGCGACTTTGCGGAGCTATAGTTTCGTTAACTTTCAACGTTCACTTTCAAACTTAACAGAGTTATTGATTTTAAGGCGTTCTTTCCAGTAGTGTTGACATATTTTTGCTAACTGGTCCCAGTCTAAAAGTTGAAAAGCCCCGGAAGTGTCTTTTAGAAGACCCTAAGATGCCAGATTTGGAATAATTTGTGACCATATCATGACCATATCATGTGACCATGTGGCGGATGTGTTCGATCTCGACTTTAAATGAAATAATAGCAAAATCTTAAGGTACCCAGCCTTGAACTTGATGTCAAGATGATTTGTATGGTATCTTTAGGGGTCAAAATATTATTTGCCGTGTATTCGGCTTTTGTGTGATCTTATGATCTGTATAATTCTTCAGATCATGCGAAACCCGATTCCAATACTTTTCTTATTATTCAATTAAGTGCATAACTCTATCGGTGTTAAGTTCAGTCTAGCAGAAATTCTAATAACACCAGTTGTCATCGTTGAGTTGTATTTGCTGTTCTTGTTAAGTTTTTGTTTAGAAATTTGGATATTTCTTCTTCGCAAAACGTGTAAAATTTTCCGCCCCCTTTTCCGACTGAGCTGACTCAACCTCGTCCCTAGGGCTTCTCCAATCGCGTCCTTTTTTGTGGCGATAGCCTGTACTATTGACATCATTCTATCAGATATCGCAGTCGACTTACATATTGGCCGCTACTCGCTTTTGAAGAATTATCCAAGGGACTTGAGCGGTATTTGAAACGGTATCAGAAACGGTATCAGAGCGATTCCATCGCGTTATTCAGGGGCTGTTTACGTGGAGGGAGAAAGATCCTAGTACCAGGAAGATCCTAGAAGGTGGAACAACTTTACGTTAGGTTTACATGCAGATATTTGGGTCCGAGCTCAAATTATTCTAACAAAAATCTACCATTTTGAAACGTAAAAATATGGTATTAAAGAATTGTGTCGTGGGGTCTTAGAAAGAATGTTGATCCACGATGGCGTAACCGAAAGGTTTTATTTTGAACGACAAAAATTTACATTGTGCATGCTCTGTAAACTTTTCAGACCACACCAAAGAATATAAAGGGACGCGTTTGGTTCACAACAGTGAAAGAGATTGTCAAGAAAGAAACCGCGATGAACATCAAACACGTTTTGACCTTCGTCGACCATCTTGAAGAAACGATTGCCGAATCGCTGTCGGTTTCAACTTAATAAAACGTCGTCGGAGAAGTGACTTAGTTTTGCTCAAAACATTAAAATGGCTTACTGATGTAACAGGGTAATTGACACTTACTATGGCCGACATACGCACATAAAAAGGACTTTCTTTTCGGCTATACTTCCGTTAACATTTTACCCCATTTAATAAGGTCCATATGTCAAGGATAAATTCTGAGGATTTAAATTTAATAACACACCAATCTTTCTTTTAAAAAAGGTTTTGAAACTGCAATCAAACGATTTTGAGCATAGAGCATATATAGGCGACAGCCGAAGCACCGGATCATGCAGACAAAAACAAAAGGGGCGTCAAGAATACTCCACAACTGAAGAGTAACTAACCAAACCTGATAAGATAGTTACAATGAATCAGTCAAGTTTCAATCTTTTAAGTCCAAGGGTAGTTACTCCAAGTACAGTCATTGCAAGCCAAACGCTGTTAGTGATCACCATCGTCATAATATTTGTTGGAATCGTAAAAGTTTGTCACTTTTTCTTCAACAATCGCGACCTGCCAAAGGTTCCTCACTTTTTATTCGTCTGTTAGTGGAATCATTTCACACATGTTCTGTGCGCCCTCTTGTTTGGTGATGCTCGACGTCATAAACCTACTGGTAGAGAAGATTGTGTCAAACATTTCCACAATATCATAGCGTGGAGTAGCTTTCTTTGAACTGTTGTCAATTCCGTGACCTTGTCGCAAATGGCAATTGATCGACAACATTGCGTTTTGCGTCCGTTTAACCGACGCATGACGCCAAGTGATGTGAAATTTATTATAACTGGAAAATGGATAGGACAGGGCATTGTTTATCCAGTCGACATTTAGCCCTGTAAAATTTACTTCCGCCAAGCGCAACCCCTTGTTTATATTTCATATCACTGGCACAGTTTTGAATCTGGTTACCTTAATTGTCATAATGGTAACCGCTATTCGGGTTATAAAAGGTATTCGTTCGTCAACTTTGTCTGCTGGAGTGCCTCTTTACAGGCGCCAAGAAAACAAACTGATGTGGCTGACATATAACGTCGGTGTTGTCGCCGTCGCATGTTGGGTGCTACAGTTTATTTCCATCAGTTTATTAGCTTCGGGCGTTTATGGAGACACTGTAATCAACGCACTGGTGATAGCAACTAACGTTGGAAATTACCAATATGTTTTGAACCCTTTGGTGTATTATGGCATCGTGAAAGAAAAGGCGGGAGGAGAAGCCGCGAACCGGAGGGGCCGCCTTCCTCGGTGAGACGATAGACGAGCAGTTTTTGACACAATCAAGAAAATCATGGTAACTATCCTTTCAAAAAAAAAAAAGCAAATCAAGAAAATACGTCAAGTAAGGATAAACTTAACATTTCAATTTGTGAAGGTTGTTCAAAACACAAAAGGACAGGACAGAAAAAAAGAACGCTCTAATTTCATTTCGAAAGATACATCATTGCATACGTTATAAATGTCTTCTTAATGAAGGAACTTTCAAGAGAGGTTGTAAGTTACTGCTGACCATGAATTGACTAATGATAATAGTAACAATAATAATAATAATAATAATGATAGTAATAATAATAATAATAAACAGGTCATCGATTTTATCATCTGAGTTGATGAACTAAATATTTTGCTATAAAAAAAACTTGAAAGCTGGCGTCTTGAGCGTATGTCCTTCGTGAGACTTTAAAGTTTAAAAACTTCACTCGTTCAGAAAAAAAAACATACAATCGATCTGCGTGTAAGCGTAGGGCTTAATATTGATTGATGGAAATTTACATAACGTGCTGGAAAGGTTTTAATCCACAAATGTGAGACAGATCGTCAAGATAGAAACCGTATTCAATGTAATTAGCACTTGATATGACCGACAGGCACACAAATTTTCTATTTACAGCTAAACTTTTATCCACATTTTACTCCATTCAAAGAGGTCTTAGTCATACAGAGGATAAACAGTATGGATTATAATTAATAAAACACCGATCATAAAACTTTGTGAAACTGCAATTATCTCGTTGTGAGCTTTGTGACAATCCGAAGTCTCATGGAAGTTGACTTCGACCAACATTGACAAATTGCTGAATCGCCGACGATCCACGGAGAAGATTTTGAATTTAAGCGTCATATTGGGATAAATTTATTTTTAATGAGAACAAACGTCCAACCACTAATGTGGGGTATCAATGTAATTGGCACTTAATATGGCCGACACTGAAGGCACACAAAACGAAATTTATTTGCGGCTGAACTTTCAATGTTCCATCCACATTTTGTCTCATTCAACGAGGTCTTCATTATACAGAGGATTAATTCTGGGGATTAACATGTTCTCACAACTTGTTTAACACGATTTCCCCTTGCACGAATATTTTTTGTACCTATCAATGCTTGAGCCGAAAACAATTTAGGATTTTCTACTGATTTAGAGTCTCAGTGGAATCAATAATATGATAATATGGCCGACACTGAAGTCACACAAAACGAAATTTATTTACGGCTGAACTTCCAATGTTCCATCCACATTTTGTCTCATTCAACGAGGTCTTAATTATACAGAGGATGAATTCTGGCGATTAACATGTTCTCACAACTTGTTTTTCCCTTGCACGAATATTTTTTGTACCTATGAATAGCTTCAGCCGGAAACGATTTCAGAGTTCGTGTACATGTGATCAGAAGTAAACAAGTTCACGAGCACATAGTGCATTTTCAGTGCTTTTCGTTCAGTCTTTTTAATACCCAAGGACTGTGAATGATATGTCGATATTGTTTAGCTGGCACAAAAATTTGGAGGAGTTGTAAAACGGGCTAATTTTCTACCAGTAAAAAAAGTTAGTCACGGATGAGACAAATAGCGAACTCGAGCGAATTTTCAACTCATATTAGGAATACGGTAGTCTGAGAAAACAGCGGACATTTCGCGACGCCACGAACGGTTTCCACGCGACATGGGGTCTGAGAAACGAGCGCAGAAATTCAATACTGATGACGCGTCACTACCCGGATCTTGGTGGCGCTTCTGATTGGTGTCATAAGTATGGAATTTTTGCGCTCGTTTCTCAGACGTCATTTCACGTGGAAACCGTTGGTGGCGGAGCGAAATGTCAGCTGTTTTCTCGGGCTGACATTACGGTAAAAAATGTATTATCGATCGTTTCATCTATTTAAAGTGTTTTTAAAAGTGCAGATGAAATCAACATGCGGTAGAGAAATCTTTTAACTCTTTTAGGTCACAAAATGAAAACGATTTAATTCCTTCAAGTTGAAGTAAAATAACAGGAGAAAAATCATAAAGCTGAATATTTTTATCTTGTGGAAAAAAAATATGCGTTTTCATGTAGACTGTAGACCGCAAATTAGGATTTTATACTGATTTAAAATCTCAGTGGAATCAATGAGGCCCGTGGATCGGGATCAATGGGCTGTTGACTGTCTGTTTTAGTAAACTTCTAGTTTTAATACAAAGTACATTATTCCTGTCTGGTGTAAGCAGCCTAGTAAATTCGCCTTTGGCGAGTCTAGTTACTCAAAACAAATGTTCAACTACTATTGCATCGATATAATTAGCGATTTATATGGCCGACGCAGGCACGCAAAAAGAAATTAATTTATTTACGGCATAACTTCCATCCACATTTTACTCGATTCAACAAGGTCTTAATAATATAGAGGAGTATTACAGGGGATTATAATTTAACAGAACACCGAGGAAAAATTTTGTCAAACTGCAATCATCTCGTCCTGAGCGCCGAGGTCTTACGAACGTTGACTTCGACGGCCAACCATGAAGAAGCAGTTGCCGAAGCCGATACCGAAGGGGAAGTTTTCAGTTTCAACTAACTGAAACGTCGCTAGTTTTCCATCAATCGCTGCCTAATTGATATTCATTTTCAGGTCATAAGGGGAGAGATATATTTTTACGCAGAACAAACGTTCAGCTACTAATGTATCAAATGAATGTAATTTGCACTTTATATGACCGACTCAGGCACACAAATCGAATTTTATTTACAGCTAAACTTCCATCCACATTATAACCAATCAACGAGGTCTTAATTATTAAGAGGACAAATACATGGGATTATAATTTAATAAATCACCGACCATTAATTATAAAACATTGTGAAACTGCAATCATCTTATTAAGGTGAAGAAAAACTACCCGAAAGCGCAAGCGACAACTCAAGCACTGGCCGAAGTAGGCGGCAAAAATGTTTGAAAAGCTAGGGAATCGGTGCTCGGCTTCAAATGCAACCTAACCAAACGTCGCCAGTTTCCGATTGGCGGCTTCGGAGAAATGTAGTTTTACTCGAAACATTAAGTTTCAACCATAAAATGGCTTACTAATGTATCGATGTAATTTAAAGCATGTAATATGGGCAACACACACACACCAAAAAGGACTTTCTTTGCGACTATACTTCCATTAACATTTTACCCCATTCAATAGGTCTAAATGTCAAGGATCAATTCTGAGGATTATAATTCAGTAAACAACGACCGTTGTAAAAAAACGTTGTGGAACTGCAATGAAATTATTAAGGTAGAATATTCACCAAAGCATAAGCGAGAGCTCAAGCAGAAAAAGCGTCACGAATACTTCATAACTGAAGAGTGAATCAAACAAGAGAGTTCAAATGAATCAGTCGAGTTTCAACGTTTTACGTTCTGCGGTACTTACTCCAGGAACAATCATCACAAACCTGACGCTGATCGCCATCATCATAGGATTTGAAGGAAACGAAAAAGTTGCTTGTTTTCTCGTTCAGCGTCGCAACCTACGAGAGGTTCCTCACTTTTTACTCGCTAGTTTGGCAGTTAATGGAATAATTTCATCTGTCTTCAGTCTACCCTCTCGCTTAGCAATGCTTGCCTCTGTCGGACTAGGCAGAATCGGTTATGCTAAACCCGCCTTTTATGTCGTGATATCGAGTAGCTTTCCTTGCGCTGTTGTCAATTCTGTAACCTTATCGCTAATGGCAATAGATCGACAAGATTGTGTTTTGTGTCCGTTTAACCGACGCATGACACCAGGTAATGTGAAATTTATGATAGCTGGAAAATGGATAGGAGCTCTATTTTTAACTTCAATTAAATTTTTCATTGTTTTGTTTGACCCGTCAACACTTAGCCCTGAAACCTTCTTTTCCAAGTTGTCAGACCTGAAGCACAAGCCTATCTTTATCTGTTATATCATGGGCAAAAAGTGATAAATGTGTTTACCTTAATTATTGTTATTGTAACTGCTATTCGAGTTATAAAAACGATTCGTTCGTCTACTTTGCCTGATGCAGCGAGTCTTCACAGACGCCAAGAAAACAAACTGACATGGCTGACTTATAATATCAGTGGTGTGTGTGTCGCATGTTGGGGGCCACAGTTTATTTGCGCTGGTTTGTTAGCTTCAGACTTTGATAGGGATGTTGTAGGTAATGCAATGGTGATAATATCAACAGTTGGACTTTACAACTATGTTTTGAACCCTCTGGTGTATCGAGGTATACTGAACAGAAAAGGGAATAATGTTCCTAGGCAAGCCAACAGACGTTTAGTTTGACGGGCGTTTCTGCTCCCTCTTGCACACAAGAATAGAAAACAAGACAAATAAACGGGGGAGATAAACGGTCCAGAGATTCAGCACACCGCTGATATATTTGAACATTTGAATTAGTGAAGGATCCCACAAGTTTTTACCGCAAGGAAGTAACACCGCACACTCGTTGGACGCCAGTTTGTTCAGATTAGAACTCTTTAGCATCAGGTTTTTCTTGCGAAACTGCAAACCTTGAACTGCAGTTTGCAGTTACGCGCTTGCAGTTTCACGTTGTTGGGATTTCGAATTTAAGCAAAGCGTTTGTTGTAGAATACTGCCATATTGTTCTTCGTCAAGTCGCAGTGTTTCACTTTTATGGCTCGAAAAACATGAAGAATTCAATGATTCGAGTTCAAAGATCTAACTGGCACATTTCAGGCGAGTGAAGAAACCCATTTCCTTTAAACGTGAGGCTGTACAATTTTTAAGGACAAAAAACCTTGCCGTAGGCGTAAATTACTGACAGCTGGAAGCTCTTCCTGTCGTTCAAACGTGAACTGCAAACTGCAATCGTGACCGCAAGACCGTGGTCACGGACATCCTCAGGTTTGCCGTTTGCCTTGAACCATGAAAAACCTGATGCTAAATGTCTCTATCGATAACAGATCATCGGAGTTACTTTCTGTGGGTTTTGGTGTACCACAGGGCTCCATTTTTAACCCAGTCCTTTTTGATTTATGGGTAGCCGATCTGCAACGAGAGTTAAATTGTATCCACTGGAATAACAGAGATTTATCTACATCCAGCTGATAGCGTTATTCACCTTTTGTACAACCGGGGCCAGAAATAAGAAGAATTCTGTCGCAGTGTAGAGAAACATATAACGCTGCTTTCGTACACTCAAAGTCGTCAATTTATCTTTTGTCTTTCATTTCTTCTCTGAATTGATATTACTTTAATTATTATCAGAAAACAATCAAAGATAAACAATGCATGAATAAATTGATGTGAGTTATTGAATCATGTGGCATAGAAATATAGTTTCTTAGAAACTTATTTTATCTTCGTATAACTCACTGAGCCGCTCAAGGCAGGCAACCAAGTACTAGTCCTAAAGACGTCTGACGATTCTTTATTTTTTTTTTCGTGTGCCGCGCCAACAGTTTGGCATTGCCTTTCCTGGCAAGGCGTTGATTGCTACCTCACTTGAAACAATAGCACCATTGTTAGAAGTGGTCGGGTTGGGCTAGGATGTAGTAGCTTGATGAAGCGCCTTTTTAAAAGTAATTTGCAATGCAAATAATTGCAAAGGTGTTGTCCTTAAAAAAACCCGTGAAACTGCGATCAAATGGTAAAATATACCCTTAAGCATAAGCAAGAGCCCAAGCACTGGATCATGCAATTAACAGCCAGAAAAGATGTCAAGAATACTTCATAACTGAAGAGTAACGAATCAAACCTGATAAGATGGTTACAATGAATCAGTCAAGTTTCAATGGTTTAAGTTCAAGGGTAGTTGCTCCAGGTACAATCATCGCAGACCAGACGCTGTCAGTGATGGCCATCGTCATAGGATTTGCAGGAAACGCGAAAGTTTGTTATTTTTTCGTTCAGCGTCGCGACCTACGAAAGGTTCCTCACTTTTTGTTCGTCAGTTTGGCAGTTAGTGGAATCATTTCATCTGCTTTCAGTCTACCCTCTCGCTTAGCAATGCTCGCCTTAGTAGGACTAGGCAGAATCGATTATGCTAAATCCGCCTTTTATATCGTGGTATCGAGTAGTTTTCTTTGCGCTGTTGTCAATTCTGTGACCTTATCACTAATGGCAATTGATCGACAAGATTGTGTTTTGCGTCCGTTTAACCGACGCATGACGCCAAGTAATGTAAAATTTATCATCGCTGGAAATTGGATAGGAGCTCTCGTTTTAACATCCGTTTTGATCGTCAGGGTATTCTTTACCCCGTCATTATTTAACCCTGTAAACTTTTTTTCTCAAATGACATACGAGAAGCCCAACCCCAATTTGATATTTCATTTAACTGGTCTAGTTCTAAATGTGGGGACCTTAATTATCGTAATTGTAACCGCCATTCGCGTTGTAAAGGGGATTCGTTCGTCAATTTTGCCTGATGCAGCGAGTCTTCACAGGCGCCAAGAAATCAAACTGACATGGCTGACTTATAAGATCAGTGGTGTGTGCTTCGCATGTTGGATCCCACAGCTTATCTGCACTAGTTTATTAGCTTCAGGTGTTCATAGGGACATTATTTTAATAAACGCACTGGTGATAACATCAACCGTTGGATATTACAACTATGTTTTGAATCCTCTGGTTTATTATGGTATACTGAAAGAGAGGCCGGCAAGAGAAGCCGCGAACCGGAGGGGCCGCCTTCCTCGGTGAGCCGACAGTCTTGCAGTTTTTGACTTTAATGGACGGGGCTTCAACTTAAAATCAAGAAAGTCATGGTAACTGTTAGTCTTTTCCAAAAAAATCAGCAAATCAAGAAAATACATCAAGAGAGGGTAAAGAGATTCCACACATCAACTCTGTTAAATTTGACATTTGAATTTGTGAAGGTTTTTCAAAATACAAAAGGACAGGAGAGAAGAAAAACGCTCTAATTTCATGTCGAAAAATGTATCATTACACACGTTATATTCTTCTTAATGAAGAAACTTGTAAGTGCGATTGTAAACTACTGCTGATCACGAATTGATGATGATGATAATAATAATAATGATGATGATAGTAATAATGATAAAGTTATTAATTTTGTCATCCGAGTTGATAAACTAAATATTTTGCTACAAAAAAGACTCGAAAGCCGACGTCTTGAGCGTAAGTCCTTAGTCAGAATTTTAATTTTAAATCTTCACTCGTTGAAAAAAAAAATCAATAGAATCGATCTACAGACGAGTAGCCGTAGGGCTTAATATTGATTGATGAATCTTTAAATTATTATGCGCTTGAAACGTTTTCATCCACAAAAGTAACATCGTCAAGAATGTTGATTACATCAATGTAATTAGCAATTAATATGGCCGACACAGGCACACAAATCGAAATTTTCTATTAACGGCTAAACTCCCATCCACATTTTACCTCATTCATCAATGACGTCTTAATTATACAAAGGATAAATATTGGGGATTATAATTCGATAAAACACCGACTATAAAACTTTGTGAAACTGCAGTCATCTTCTTTTGAGCTTCGTGACACTCTCACGGAAGTTGAGTTCGACCAACATTGAAGAATTGCCGAATTTGAGCTGACTCAAAAATCGCTTGTTTTCCATCAACGGCTACCTTGTTAACACGACTTTTCAGGTGATCTTGCGAGAAATTAATTTTTACTCAGAACAAACGTTCAACTACTAATGTGGGGTGTCAACGTAATGGGCACTTAATATGGCCGACACTGAAGGCACACAAAACGAACACAAAGTAGATGTATTTTCACTCAGAACAAACTTTGAACCACTAATGTATCCGTTAAATAAATGTAATTACCTGTAGCACTTAAAATATGGCCGACACAGGAACACAAAACCAAATTTATTTACAGCTAAACTTCCATCCACATAATACCCAATCAACGAGTTCTTGAATATACGGAGGATAAATCACAGGGGATTATAATTGTATAAATCACCGACCATAAAACTTTGTGAAACTGCAATCATCTTATCAAGGTGTGGAAAATGCCCGAAAGCGCAAGCGAGAACCCAATCACTGTCCGAAGTTGGCGGCAAAAATGCTAAAAAAGTGAATCGATGATCATTTTCAAATGCAGCCTAACCAAACGTCACCAGTTTGCCATAGACGGCTACGGAGAAATGTAGCTTTTACTCGAAACATCAACTTTCAGCCATAAAATGGCTTACTAATTTATCGATGTAATTTAATTCACTTATATGGCCGACGCACGCACACAAAAAAGGACTTTCTTTGCGACTATACTTCCATTAACATTTTACCCCATTCAATAGGTCCAATCAAGGATTATAATTCAATAAACACCGACCTTTAAAAAACGGTGTGAAACTGCAGTGAACTTATTAGGGTAGAATATTCACTAAAGCATAAGCAAGAGCTCAAGCAGAAAAAGCGTCAGGAATACTTCATAACTGAAGAGTGAATCAAATAAGAGAGTTCAAATGAGTCGGTCAAGTTTCAACGTTTCACTTTCAGCGGTAGCTGCTCCAGGAACAATCATCACAAACCTGACGCTGTTTTTGATCGCCATCATCATAGGATTTGCAGGAAACGCAAAAGTTTGTTATATTTTCGTTCAGCGTCGCGACCTACGAAAGGTTCCCCACTTTTTATTCGCCAGTTTAGCAGTTAATGGAATCATTTCATCTGTCTTCAGTCTGCCTTCTCGCTTAGCAATGCTCGCCTTTGCTAGACTAGACAAGATAGATTACGCTAAACCCGCTTTTTATATCGCGGTATCGAGTAGCTTTCTTTGCGCAGTTGTCAATTGTGTGACCTTATCTCTAATGGCAATTGATCGACAAGATTGTGTCCTGCGTCCGTTTAACCGACGCATGAAGCCAAGTAATATGAAATTTATCATAGCGGGAAAATGGATAGGTGCTCTATTTTTAACTTCAGTTTTATTTTTTATTGTTTTGTCTACATTTAGCCTCGGAACTTATTTTTCCAAGTTGTCAGACCTGACGCACAACGCCATTTTTATCTATTATATCATGGGCAACGTTTTAAATGCGGTTACCTTAATTATCGTTATTGTAACCGCTATTCGCGTTATCAGAACGATTCGCTCGTCCACTTTGCCTGATGCAGCGAGTCTTCACAGGCGACAAGAAAACAAACTGACATGGCTGACTTATAAGATCAGTGGTGTGTGTGTCGCTTGTTGGGTGCCACAGTTTATTTGCTCTGGTTTATTAGCTTCAGGTTTTCATAGGGACATTATTTTAAAAAGCGCATTGGTGATAACATCAACCGTTGGATATTACAACTATGTTTTGAATCCTCTGATTTATTATGGTATACTGAAAGAGAGGCCGGCAAGAGAAGCGCGAACCGGAGGGGCCGCCTTCCTCGGTGAGCCGACAGACGTGCAGTTTTTGACTTTAATGGGCGGGACTTCAACTTAAAATCAAGAAAGTCATGGTAAATGTAAATGTAAATCAAGAGACGGTAAAGAGATCCTACACAATAACTCTGATGAATTTGACATTTAATTTTGTGAAGGTTGTCCAAAACACAAAAGGACAGGAAAGAAAAAAAAACGCTCTAATTTCATGTCGAAAGATATATCATTCCATACGTTATATGCTTCTTAACGAAGGACGAAGGAACTTTTCAGAGCGATTGTAAGCTGCTGCTGATCATGAATTGAACGATGATGACGATAATAATACTAATAATAATAATAATAATAATAATAATAATGATAGTAATAATGATAAAGTCATTAATTTTGTCATCCGAGTTGATGATCTAAATATTTTGCTACAAAAAAGACTCGAAAGTTGACGTCTTGAGCGAAAGTCCTTGGTCAGATTTTTAAGTTTAAACGTTCACTCCTTCAAAAAAATGAATAGAATCGATCTACAGACGAGTAGCCGTGGGGCTTAATATTGATTGATGAATCTTCGCATTATTACGCACTGGAAACGTTTTTATCCACAAAAGTTAGATCGTCAAGAATGTTGAACATGTCAATGTAATTAGCACTTAACATGACCGACACAGGCACACAAATCGAAATTTTCTATTAACGGCTAAACTCCCATCCACGTTTTACCTCATTCATCAACGACGTCGTAATTATACAAAGGATAAATTTTGGGGATTATAATTCGATAAAATACCGACTATAAAACTTTGTGAAACTGCAGTCATCTCCTTTTGACCTTCATGATACTCTTACGGAGGTTGACTTCGACTGACATTGAAGAATAGCCGAATTTGAGCTGACTCAAAAATCGCTTGACTGTTTTCCATCAACGGCTACCTTGTTAACATGGCTTTTCAGGTCATCTTGCGAGAAATTTATTTTCACTCAAAACAAAAAACGTTCAACTACTAAATAAATGTGAACGCACACAAACGAAATTTATTTTCGGCTAAACTTCCATCCACATTTTACCTTATTGAACGAGGTCTTAATTATATTGAAGATAAAGTAATGGAGATTAAAATTTGGTAAATTCGATACAATACCGACCATAAGACTTTGAGAATTTGCAATCATCTCGTTTTCACCTTCGTGATGTTCCGAAGTCTCAAGAAAGTTAACTTCGGCTAACCTTAAAGAATCAAATGCCGAAGTCGATGATGGTCATTAATTAAACGAAACGTCGCTACTTTTCCATCAGCGGCTGCCTTATCAAGATGCCTTTTCAAGGAAATAATTGGAGAAGTATATTTTTACTTAAAATAACTGTTCAACTACTAATGTATCGATCAGTGTAATTAGCACTTAATATGGCCGACATAGGCACACAAAACGAAAGATATTTACGGCTAACTTCTATCCACATTTTACCCTATTCAACGAGGTCTTAATTATGTAGAGAATAAAAAGTGAGGATTAGAATCTAGTAAAACACCGATGACAAAAAATAAAGCTGTGAAACTGCAATTATATCGTTTAATCTTTGTGACGCTCGACTTCTCACTGAAGTGAATTTCGACCAACCTTAGTGAAAAAGCGGTTGCCAAACTGATACCGAAGGCGTTGTTTTCCGTTTAAAATTCCTCAAGCGTCGCTAGTTTTCCATCAACGGCTGCCTTTAAAATATGCATTGTCAGGTCATAAGGAAGAAGATGTAGTTTCACTCAGAACAAACTTTCAACTACTAATGTATCTGTTAATGTAATTAGCACTTAAAATATGGCCGATACAGGCACACAAAACGAAATTTATTTACAGCTAAACTTCCATCTACATAACGTGCTGGAAAGGTTTGATCCACAAACATAAGACAGATCGTCAAGAAAGAAACCGTGTTGAATATATTCAATGTAATTAGCACTTGATATGGCCGACAGGCACAGCAATCGAACTTCTTTATTTACGGCTAACCCAGTTCCATCCACATTTTCTTCCATTCAACGAGGTCTTTTAAAACCAAGCTGAGAAACTTTAACTTAGGTGACATAAACAGGATTTACCGGCGTTTCACTCCCGAGATTGACCACCCCTTATATGTTGTACGAAGCTAGGGCCAAAAGCGTAGCTCTAGTGAATAACTTTATGATTTATATCAAACAATAAACTTATAATCCACAAATAAGTTGACTGGAGAGATCCATATGACTTTTAAGGGTGGGGCTGGGTGATTTTAGAGAAAAAATAATTTGCAAATAGTGAAAAATGAAACAACATCTAAAATCGTACATCAGTTAATAGTCTTATATGTACACCAAATAAGTAGCAATCACCTTTGACCACAGTAGATTAGGCGTGAAAAACAAATTAAAATGACCTATTAGCCCAACTACACCACCTTTATTTTATAAAGGTAATTAGACAGTCCCGAAATATAATTTTATGCTATAAAGGCAGTTAACACACGGTAGTCCTCGGTGGTAGCAAATATACGCGTTATAACTTATCGGTTTTGTCTCTCTGTCCAAAGGAAAGGCCAAAATGAAAAATTAGGCCGGATTTTTTTTTCTGTGGCTCGCTACAAGTTCACTTTACAAATCTGTTGGCGCGTAAACCAGCATTTACATCTGTTTATTGTTCAGAGCTCGGGCAGAATTTGCCATTTTTTGCTTTCTCAGATCTGATAGGCTATGAACTGTCCTGATTTCAGCACTAATGGGACAGTGTAATAAGACAGTACGTGTCATGCCTAAGTAATGGGACAGTACGCGCCATCACGAGCGCGCTTGAATGGCATTTTTTTTTTCACTGCTAGCAGAAAAACCTCTCGGCATTTAATTGGTAGCAGAACTTCGTGTCGTCCAATTCGGTCTGTAATCATACTAGTGATGAAACAAAGCGGACTCCCGCTACGCGGTCGACCGATTTTGTTTACCACTCGTATGATTACAGACCGAATTGGACTCCAGTCAGTCCTATTACCATTATTAATAGAGAGAAGTGTGACGTCACGTTACCATGGTAGCAAAATTTTTTGGATGACAACAATAGGGAGATTTTGCAACGGTGACGGCGAACAGCAGAAAAACAATGGGTTTAGATTGGCCAAAAAACAACTTTGCACGTGCATCACGCTTTTTTGTACATTTCTTAGCCGTTGTTGCACGACTGCGACATGAAACTTCCCAATTTCACGCGCCCGCTTTATGGATTAGGTGAGCACAACAAAAAAAATTTCCTTTTTCTTTTTCTAAACTTTATAGGTACGGTCCTTTGGGATTTAACCCAGAAAATTTCGCCAACAATAGGCAAATTAGATAGAAAAATTAGATCGATGAAGTTTGAAACAGTGCGAATCCACTTTTTAAATAACGTTTTGGTTTGTTGTCATCCAGAAATTTTGCTACCATGGCCCGCGCACTTGTCTAAACCATTTGTATGGTCCATTTGTATATACCGAAGGTTTAGAGCGTCTGCGACGCAGGCAATACAAGACAAATTGCACTCA
Source organism: Porites lobata (assembly GCA_942486035.1). Lineage (NCBI taxonomy): Eukaryota > Metazoa > Cnidaria > Anthozoa > Scleractinia > Poritidae > Porites > Porites lobata. The sequence continues at coordinate 147,777 of CALNXK010000142.1, read as the reverse complement.
TTCAATATTCGGGACGATCGAAGCGCGCGCTTCCCTTCCACAACAAATTAAAAATGACAACAAACAGAAAACGTTTTTATATGGAGAATCACCATCAGACGGGATTGTTCAGTCAGGTCATTCTGCTCTTATGTACTATGCAGGGTAATAATGGGCTTTGAACAAAAACATTCGAAAAAATCTTTTTTTTAATTTAATTTCCAAAATCACCTGTCCGCTCATCCAATGCTGAATTTTGCCAGGCTTTAAACTTGCAGTGCGAGCAGTTGTGTGTTTGAATGAACACTGGTAGGAAGAGGTCCCAGAATCATTTTCGTTTCCATTTTACTTCTAAAACATCATATTGATTTGATACACGCAGCATTGCGAGTACCCTTGCATGCGATGTTCATGTACGACTGAAAACAACGACCGGTAAAACGACAAGAAAGAGATCTTGATAAACAATCAAGACAAGAAATATAATTCAATGAATCATTTAAAAGGACAACAAAGTTTATACACGAAGAAATGCATTGAGAGTGAAGTGTCTCTAAGAATCCTGAATCGTGAGTAAAACCTTGCAGATTTTAGCCATGTTTGCTATTTTTCAAGATGAACTCGAGGCAAGAATAATGCTCAAAGCTTTCTTTTAACAACCAATAGGATAACTAAATACTCTTCAGAACGCTTTCTTTCTAGTCGCGGTCAGAAAATATGTTAAGACTTTTTAAGTTCTCTATTAGGTCAGATCATTGTTTCAAATCTTACAAATCTGCGTAAAGTCACGGCAGGAAATAAAAAAAACCTAACATCAAACTCAAGGTTACCAGTGGAGATGCCGTTCGTGCAAGCCATCAAGTAAGGCCAGAATTTTTTAAGACTTTTAAACCCTCTTACGCATCCAGCAAGGCGAAGTACTAAGAGTAGTTTATTTTTGAAAACGATGATTTCCGATTAAGCTTATTTTTTGCCAAGCGGTGCATTTCTCAACCTAAAACCCAATAAACAAGCCAGCCAAGAATAACAAAAGAACCTTGATAGCAGCTGTATTTCATTCTGTAGATCCAGTGCAAAAAGACGTTGAAACATAATAAGATGACACAAAACCCTGTCAGCTTCAGCAATCAGTAACAGATGATACATCGACACCTCTTTGGCGATCCTCTTCGCTAGCTTTTCGCCTGTATAATTCTTGCTCTCTGCCTTTTTCTTGTTTCTCTTTCTCGTCGCGCTTCACTTATAAGCAAATAGGCTGAATTCAATCCGCTGTTGTTTGCTTCCATAACAATGTTTTCGAAACAGTTTACTAGAAACTGAGCACTACGGTCACAAAATCTTTATGCCATGAAATACTTAAAAACAAGTTCCTAGAGTAAACAAGTTTTTGAACGCAACGACAATGGCCACGCAATTTCTTGCGCGATTTCCTGCCAAGAAAAAGGCAGGTTGTACAAATGCATCGCACGATTTCAGTTTCTCGCCAAGAGAATATAACATACTCCTCCCCCGACAGGCTGACACCTGATTCCCTTCCCTCCCTCCACCCCCCAAAGAGTGTACGGACGGACGGCGTACGCTTACGTCACAACCAAAATTTCTCGGATGGATAGTTAACCAAATTTTCTTAGCTATGGGGCTCCGCTTGCGCGCGCGTACGCGAGGAGCTCTGCTATTAAATAAATATAGAGAGAATTAATACTGGATTATAATTTATTCAAAAAACTCATTAATAATTCATAACGAAAAAACTAAAGAAATTAATGTTTAATGAGTGTCTTTATATGTGATAAAGACACGACTAAACTTTTACGTCCGACTTTTTGGACCAAAATACCCCCAAATCTAAATATTAGTGCAAGTATAAGTTGATCTATATATTCAGAGTTTTTGCAGCCGTTCAAAAAACTAGCAGTCGTGTATTATCAGGTTTAAAAACTCAGGCGAAGCCGAGAGTTTTTACACCTGATATTGCACGACTGCGAGTTTTTTGAAAATACAGCGACTCCTGCTCGTTTTTAAACGGTACATCGACCATAAAACTTTGTGAAACTGCAATCATCTCGTTTTGAACTTCGTGACGCTCCGAAGTCTCACGGAAGTTGAATTCGACCAACATTGAACATTGGCGAATTGCTAGCGATTCATCAGTGGTGAAGTTTTCGAATTAAGCTTACTCAAAAATGGCTTGCTTTCCATCAACGGCTGCCTTATGGATATGGCTTTTCAGGTCATATGTGGAGAAATTTATTTTTACTCACAACAAGCGTTCAACTACTAATGTGGGGTATCAATGTAATTAGCGCTTAATGTGGCGGACACTGAAGGCACACAAAACCAATTTTATTTACGGCTAAACTTCCAATGTTCCATCCACTGCATTTTGTCTCATTCAACGAGGTCTTAATTATTAAGAGGATAAATTCTGGGGATTAAAATTTAACATAATCACCGTCTATAAAACTCTCTGAAATTGCAATCATCTCGTTTTTACCTTAGTGACGCTCCGAAGTCTCACGAAAAATGACTTCGGCCAACTTTAAAGAAACAATTGCCGAAGCCGATGCCGAAGGCGAAGTTTTAGGGTTTGAACTTAAATTTACTCAAGCGTCGCTAGTTTTTTATCAACGGCTACCTTATGTATATGCCTTTTCAGGTCATAAGAGCTGAAATATATTTTTACTCAAAACAAATGTTCAACTACTATTGTATCAATGTAATTAGCACTTAATATGGCCGACATTGGCACCCAAAACGAAATATATTTACGACTAACTCCTATCCACATCTTACCCCATTCATCGAGGTCTTAATTATCTAGAGGATAAATACTGCGGATTATAAATTGATAAAACACAGACCATAAAACTTTGTGAAACTGCGGTCATCTCGTTAAAACCTTGTGCCGCTCCGAAGTCTCACGGAAGTTGACTTCGACCAACCTTCAGCGAATAAGCAGGTGCCGAACCGGTGATGCCGAAGGCGATGTTTTCAGTTTCAACTTTCTCATGCGTCGCTATTTTTCCGTCAACTCCTGCCTTATCAATATGCCTTTTCAAGTCGTAAGGAGCGAAATATATTTTTACTTAGAACAAATGTTCAACTACTAATGTATCAATGTAATTAGCACTTTATATGGCCGACACAGGCACACAAAAAGAAATTTATTTTTGGCAAAACTTCGATCCACATTTTACCCCATTCAACGAGGTGTTAATGATATAGAGGATAAATACAGAGGATTATAATTTAATAAAACACCGACCATAAAACGTTGTGAAACTGCAATCATAATCAAGGTATAAAATACCCGATAAGCGCAAGCGAGAGCTCAAGCGCTGGCCAAGAAAAGCGACAAGAATAACTCAAAAGTCAACTAAATCAAAGAGGGAACTACAGGGAAAATGAATCACTCAAGTTTCACTGCTCCAAGCTCAGCGTTAGTTACTCCCAGTACAGCCATCGCAGACCAGACGCTGTTATTAATGGCCATCGTCATAGGATTTGCAGGAAACGCCAAAGTTTGTTATTTTTTCGTTAAGCGTCAAGATCTACGGAAGGTTCCTCACTTTTTAGTTGCTAGTTTGGCAGTTAATGGAATCATTTCATCCTTGTTCAATCTACCCTTTCGCTTAGCAGTGATTACTTTAATTAAACTAGGCAGGATAGATTATGGTAAAATCGCCTGTAATATCGCGGTTTCGAGTAGCTTTCTCTGCGCTGTTGTTAATTCTGCGACTTTATCGCTAATGGCAATTGATCGACAAGACTGTGTTTTGCGTCCGTTTAATCGACGCATGACGCGAAGTAATGTGAAGTTCATTATAGCTGGAAAATGGATAGGAGCGCTAGTTTTAACATCAGTTTTAATTTTTAGCGTGTTCTTTAACCGCTCAATATGTGTTAAATTGAGCCCTGAAACCCTTTTCTTCAAGATGTCAGAGCTGAAGGACGACCCCATTTTTATTTATTATATTATGGGCGCAGCTTTAAATGTGGTTACCTTAATTATCGTTATTGTAACCGCTATTCGCGTTATAAAAACGATTCGCTCATCAACTTTGCCTGATGCAGCGAGTCTTCACAGGCGCCAAGAAAACAAACTGACTTGGCTAACCTACAAGGTCAGTGGTCTATGTCTCGTGTGTTGGGTGCCACTGTGTGTTTGTTTAGCAGCTTCAGGCGTCCGTGGGTATGCCATAGTCAACGCATTTGTTATAACATCAACCGTTGGATACTACAACTATGTTTTGAACCCTCTAGTGTATCGTGGAATAATGAAAACCAAAGCGAATAATGTTCAGCACTAGGCAAGCCAACAGACGTGCAGTTTTAACATAATTGGGCGTTTCTGGACTTTCTTCCTGAAAAACAGTTGCAAATCAAGAAAAAGAGACGAGAGGGGAAAAATGTTCAATGATTCAACACAAAGCTGGTTAATTTGAACATTCGAATTAATGAAGGGCCCTATAAGTTTGTGCGGCAAGTAACACTGCAGACTCTGGACTCCGCTTTGTCCAGATTGATGACACATCGCAGACTCTTTGGACTCCATTCCTTTTTAATTTATAGTCCAGATTGATGACAATATCATCGCCCACCTCGAATAAGCGCCCATCCTAATGGCAGAAAAAGTTAATAAGCGCCCAGCCTCGAATAAGCGCCCACCCCTTCCTCCCAATCAAACTCAAATAAGCTGGGAATTTCTAATAAGTGGACGGAGTTTTCTTGAGAGTATTTTACAAACCTTGTTTGTTACTTCTTCGCGTTTTGTTATTAGGGTTGCACATTCCTTTTGAAAATGGTGAAAACTTATAGGCCCAGTTGAATAAGCTCCCAGACGAATTAATTTGTGCTTGTTGTCAAAAATTTATGTCCCAGGGCGGTTAATCGAATAAATACGGTATGTCTGGGTAAATATGCGCATGACACCGCCTTTCATCTGCCGATTTAGAACACTCTACTGCAGAAATAATAGCGCCATTTCCAGTCTTGATGATTACTCTGAAAGCTCCAATCCCTCTCTGAATCACTCGAAAACTAAGTGGAATGATATTTCTGCACCACAAATGGCACGTACTCGTAAGTTAGAACAGTCAATGCGAGTCAAATGTGGGGATACCTTGATTAGAGAGGGTTCCATATACTAAGCTATTACGTGTTCATGGTCAACTGGACCAGAATCTCACGTGGAATGAACACGTCAGGTCACTTTTTTCATCTTGCTATGGAACTTTATCGAAACTTAAGCGGGCCTTTCCCTTGAGGAAAAGCATCTGGAAAAACTGATCCTTGCAAAACCTGACTGCGCCTGCACAGTCTTTCATCCGTTGCCCCTATACCAGCAAATACACCTTCAGTGACTTCAAAACTCGAGCGCGGGCTTCGTCTTGAGGACGATTGAACTGGTTAACAATCAAGGAAAGGAGAGACTACTGAAAGTTACTCGTAAGGTTCTGAATGATACTAGTTTTCCTTACTTTTTAATGCGCCTACAACCTCAGACTACGATCGGCTGCACCAGTTTTTTCTGTCTCTAAGAGTCAGGAACTTTAATTTTAAGCTCTCAGCAGCTACTAAAATAAGTTACCAGCAGCAATTAGAAATTTACAGAAATACAACGAATTCTGTCGCAGTGTCAAGAAACATATAATGCAGCATTAAGTTTAGTTTCTCACAAGTAATCATCAATTTGTCATTTATCTTTTACCTCTTTTCATTTTGTGGGTTATAAGAATAATTTTTCTCAGAAAACAACGAAAAACAATTTAGATAAAATCTAAACCATGAATAAATTGATGAAAGTTAGTGCATCATGTGGATATCACTTGTCTTTATTTTTTTTAGCTTCACTTCCTTATAACTCGTTGATCCACTCAAGACAAACCACCAAGCACTAGCTCTTAAAGAATCTGACGATTCTGTTAAGTAGCTTTGCACATCTAGTTTTTCTTGTGAACTGAATTAATTAAATATAATGAAACGCACCAGTTGAATAATAAACATCATCATTCGATGCAAATTTTTCTTCCTTTTCATCGGCCGAGAGTCTTCCACGTGACCTGCAAATAATTGCTAAAATAATGGTCTGCTCATGCTCAATGTCGTCGTACTGTGTTTGGCTTCAAATAATATTCTGGTCATGCAAAAAGGAAACAGCCACGATTTTCTCCCTCTTGCTATCGCTCTTGTGTGAAAATGGCAAAATGGCAGATATTCATGAAAAGACAAATTCGGCGACCGAATAATAACGCAATTATTGAACTCAGTTGTCAGTTATCGTTGTCTCCTTATGCCACTGAAGGCATGACTATCTAATTAAATATGCATATTTTGATAAAATGCTGTTTAGAACGGTTTGCTTCTATCAATGATCCTAAAAATTGACCTACAAATGTAGCTTAACTGCCTGAGCAATATGAGTGCATTTTAGAAGCTCAAATTTTCGTCACGTGACTGATAATTGAGAATCAACGCTCAAAATATTTATTCTAAAATGGTGAAAGGATAATGAAAGAGCAACAAGTTCTTTTAGGTACATTTCAGAGGCTATTGAAAAGGTTCTTATAAATTCGCCTTGTACGTGTGTTTACGTTATATAGGAATCGGTAAATAAAGGGAAAAGGGTCGCGTGACTTATTAATTAGTTAAATAGCCAATAGGATAAATAACATTTCCAATCATACAAGGCGAATTTACGATTTACACTGCTTATGTAACATTTTGGTAGTGAAAATTCCTAAGATTAAGGTTTGCAACCCCTCCCCGTTTAGGAAAACGTGTTTTGTGACGTCATAATCGAAGCGATGTCACGTTTTATTTGAATCACGTTTCACGTGTTTTTTTCGTTGAGACACATTTGTAAGCAAACCGTTCTAAATAGCATTTACTAAAATATGCCTATTTAATTAGGTACTCATGCCTTAAGTGGCCTGAGTCGCGGATCAGTTATTTGCCTCAGCTAATAATTGATCTGCTCGCCACTGACCAGTCACGATATTCTGTTCAACCTCGTCCAATAATTGTTAAACATTCGTTCGTCTACTATGCTTTGCTTAATAATGATGAAGAAAATGTTCACACGTGGCTAACTTACATTTAAGATCTGTGGCATCTGTGGTTCGTGCCACAATATATATATTATATTCCCACAAAACTCTCTCTTGATGTTCGCTGCTTCACATAAGTTTGACTTTTAGGAGTTTGTCGAAAAAGTCATTTTCAACGCATCTGTGTTACTTGCGTTGAGGTCATCCGTTAGGTTCTGCGATACCGTTATCGTGCGCATAGTGATGGCGGCTGGGGGAGGGGGGGAGGATGGCGGGCAGTAACTGATTGGCGCGGGGTACTTTTTTGGTGGCAGCTGTGAGGGAAAATTGACTTGCTCCCATCTTCTCGAGGCTCCGCTGCCAAAAACAACAGCAATATTTATCGCCCGCTAATCCTGCCGGTTACTCAGGCTATTTTTGCACCAACGGTTTAAACCCTTTGGTTCTTTACTATTTACTAACAATCGAAGACTCCTGTGAGCCAGCTCATGGATGAATTGGATAAGTGTAGAAAAGACAGTTCAATAGTCAGCAAGACCCCCATAATAGGAGTACATTGGTCCACCGGCGTACGTGACAAATTGTTAGTCTAGGCTGTAGAGTAACTTCTACCAGTGAACAAAAAAAAGGGAAGTTAGCCTTCTGAAACAAGAAACCATAACGTGACTAGTGTGATCTAACCGGAAATTTCAAAAATTCGTTTCTTACAAGCTCATGTCATTTTGTTATAATAAGGGGGGTTCCTAATTGACAGTCTCTAAAGGCCTTTCAGGGATGCGCATCATCAGTCACTCGGGCAGCAAAGTTACTAAACTCATCGCCCAATGTAAGGAAATCTGCAATCCTTGGCTTTGGAATCTGGAATACAGCTCAAGGAATCCGGAACCCCACTAATGATTGGAATGAGGAATCCAAGTGCCACTGACAAAGAATCCAGAATCCAGAACCTGGAATCCGGAATCCACGGTTTGGAACCCAGAATCGGAGACTGTCTATATATATGTAACTAGGGTATCTAAAAGATAGTAATGCTGCGGCACATTCTGTCGATACTGGCATTAGTTAGGCAGTGAGACTTAAAAGAATCGAAAATGACATTGAATGCCCCATTTATATATTTGAAAGTACTAGAATAATTACTATCAGTCTATAGAAATTACTTGTGGGAACGTTGTTTAGAAAATGATCAAGTGGTTATTAACTCTGGTTTTCCCACAGTAAATTGTAGGAGATAATAGAATTTCAGATTGTTTATCCATATATTTAATATACGGTGTACTATATTTTCTCTGGAAACACAATACTTTTCTTACTGTTTATTGCACTTTATTAAGTAACAGTTATTTAGCTATATATTTATAGAAAACAACAACACAAAAAACGAAAAAAAAAAAGAAAGAGGGAAATAAATAGTTCGGTAGGACTCGAACTCTGCACCTTCGGCTCGACGCGACTACACCTAATCACTACACTACAGAGGGTGATTACGTAATCTGTGGGAAAAGTTTTCACCTTAATTCCTTTTCCACGAAACTTTCGCCGGCAAGATGATCGCCAGCCGCATTAACCGAGCTATTAACAGTAAAAAAAGAACGATCTAAACGCATATTCCATGGCAATGAATGAATGAAAGAACATAATTATGCTTTTCAAAACGCCGATACACGTCCTCGACTGCAAAGTAGGACACAAAACATATCTTTTGTTATCTCGATTTCCGCTGTTATTTTGAAGCAAATGGTCAAAATAACATCCATTTTCGGCTCATACAGGTTCTTAAGAATAGCATTGCATGACATTTTCTCACTTTCACATCACCTTCTAGCAAGCTGGAATTTGTGTATTCCCCGTGTTGCGGAGTCGAAGAGCAAATGTTCATCTTCTCGTCAGGTTTAAGACCTGGATGAGTCAAGGGCTCTTGAATTGAAATCCAATCCCCAAGTTAACCATCGTACTCATCTGAAAGACTCCTGCGTGTCTTAAATTTGGTAAGACCTCTAACCGTGCTGTAGAAAATTTGCCACAAAGAAAACTCTGAGTCTGGGCAGCGAACGATGAACTCTCTTCCCCGTGTTTTTATTTGAGTTGTTCGTGGCGCAATGCACTCTGGTTAAATGCAGTGTATTGTGGTAAAAAATGTGGTTAAAAGCAATGCATTGTGGTAAAAAGTGATGAATTCGAGAATTCGTCCCACCTTGTATATTTCCTTTAAATCCGGATTATGTTGCTGCTCGCTCCCTACGGTCGCTCCGCAGCAAATATATGCGTGTTTTGTTGACTTTAGGAAAGCCTTCGATTCGGTTTGGCATGATGGGCTTCTCTATAAGTTATCTAAAATCAATGTCCAAGGAAAGTTTTATAGTCTTATTAAGAGTCTATACTCGAAGTCTACCTGCTCTGTCAGGATTGGAAATAACAAAACGCGATCTTTTCAATACGCAAGAGGAGTGCGGCAAGGCTGCATTTTAAGCCCTCTGCTCTTCAACTTATACCTTAACGATCTAGCGTTCTCATTTGACAATGTTTTATCAGACCCTTTCGTGTTATCAAATGGCACCAGACTCAACTCTCTCCTTTACGCAGATGACTTGATAATATTATCGCGATCCAAACTTGGTCTACAAAACTGCCTTAACGTACTATCTTCATATTGCAACTCATGGATGCTTAGAATAAATCCTAAGAAAACCAAAATAATGATTTTTCAACGATGCACACGAAAATGTGAACATAACTTCCGCATAGGCAATGAAGTAATCGACGTTGTCCAAAACTATAATTATAGGAACTCGCATTACATCTTCCGGAAATTTTACACTTTCGCTCGAACACCTCCGACAAAAAGCTCTTCATGCGCTCTTCAGCCTAAGGCGGCACACGGATTTGAATGGTCTTAAGCCCTCACTTGCGTGTAAAATTTTTGACTCGATGATTTCACCAATTCTAACCTACAACAGTGAAGTTTGGGGTGGTTTTGTTAAATCAGATTTTAAGTCCTGGGACAGCTCTACAATTAAAAAAAAACCCATTTGCAATTCTGTAAACGTTATTTACAAGTACATAACAAGGCATCCAACATTGCTTGTAGAGATGAGCTGGGTAAATTCCCCATGGTCATCGATATAAATAAAAAGATTCTAAATTACTTAGACTATCTGATACGTAAAGATGAAGATTCTATAGTTGAACAGGCCTTACCAATTTCAATTGACCTTCACCATAACGGAAAAACTAGCTTTTACTCTAATATCGTGAAAATGGTTGAGTACTATGATCTAAACTATGACTTTTCCTGTAATTCATTGAGTGACTCAATAGTTAATCGGTATATCGGCATAATGAAAAAAAAAATACGTCCCTTACTGGAATCAGACCCTTCAACAATCACAAAAACTCAGTTTTTATTTTACAATCAAAGACGAATATAGCCCCTCGCCGTACCTAGTTTTAACAAGAAAAAACCATTCGAGAAAAGTATTAGTTAGATTTAGAATAAGTAGTCATCAACTTAGAATTGAAACAGGTAGATACGAAAAAATCCCTCGCGATGAAAGGATATGTTACTTTTGTACAGGTAACAAAACTGAAGATGAAAATCATTTCTTACTAGATTGTAAGGCCTATTCTCAGATCAGAGACACATTTTTCTCCAAACTAGAAACTAAAATACCTGACTTCAAATCACTTTCACACGATACTTTAATATCTCTTCTTGTGAATTCTTCTGATTATTTGATTAACTGTCAATTAGTTTCATTTATCTCGCAATGCTTTGAATTGAGAACCAAATTAATATCAATGAATGGATGAATGAGAACTGTAACGTTTTGTAATGTTTTGCACGTACTAATTAGTTAAATAAGTACTTAAATTTAGACTAATAGCTTTTGTAATACTGTAATTCATTTATGGTCATGCAAATAAAGCATTTGTTGTTGTTGTTGTCTTGGATTCCCTTACATGGGGCGAAAACTCAGCTCTCATGACATGGTGTCTTGGTTAAAACTCCATTCATTTTTATTCATTCTGTCTTCAAGAAATCTCAATTGCACTTTAAACTGGAAACGAAAATTGTCTTTTACCCTTGGCAATACCTGCAGAGTCTTTGACTATGTTCAATAAAGTTATGCGTTCTTTTGAAGATTTCAATAGAAAATTACTTCGTTCAACTCTGTGGTCAAATCACTGATTACATAAGAAGGGCCTTGGACGTTTTATACCAAAATTCACGGCGTACCGACTGCGACAAATAGTGTATTTATGAACACGCCGTGATAAGGTGATAGCCTGCTAGCAAGCTCTCCATTGAGCGAAGCAAGCTGCGAGAGAGGGCCGCCCCTCGCACTCGTCTCTCCTTCAGCGCGCTGCTCTTGCGTGACTTTTCGCGACGGCCCTCAACCTCGTCCCCAGGGCTTTTTCCGTCCCTCCCATTTTCTAAGGCGATAAGCCCTGAGGACGAGCTGACGTTACACTCACACAAATGCAGAGCTTGTTGGCAAGCTAAAAAAGTGAGCACTACAGTACCACTGTGGAGAAGCCTTGGACACAATCTTTTATGTTCAACGGGCAATCATTGAGTGTAATTGTTTAACTGATGGCACAGGGGACTCTTTCAGAGGTACGCCCAGTTTTCCGAATTCCTCCCTTCCCTTCTCACCAAAAGTCTTAAATCTTTTTCAGGACTTGGTTAAAGGTGGGACACCTCAGGGGACACAGCATTTGGTCCGGAAAAATGTTTATATAATCTTTGTATCTGTTACCTCTATTGACATCGTCCATTTAGGGGAACTTTTTCTGTGTCCCGAAACCCGGGTTTAACCTCCATTCAGGGGACACCTTAACTTTCAAAGCCTGACTGACCACCAAATGGGCTTGAAACATTTTACGCTAATCACAATGATGATCAACCTTTACAACATGAACTTTTTGACACAATCTATCAATTGCTGAAAGATATAACTTGGTGGCCCAAGTTTGATCGCAGATGCTTTTTGTCTTTCGGAGTGAAAAGGACACGAGCAGACCTCATGTACCCTGCGAGCAGTGGTTTCTCCAGGCCGGACCCTGAGACAATTTGCGGCCTATGTCCATACGAAGACTTAAACAGTCTGACAGCAGGAAGTTTTAAGTCAACGGACTGCTTTGTATCCGAGAGAATCTTACCAATACATGGTAGAACTGTGAATGCTACAACAGCTTGTTCCAGTTTCTGATATGTACCCAGTGCTCTACTTTATCCTCTATCCGTCCTGCACTTGTGGCTGGGGAATTTCAACGCACACAGTACCGCAGTGAAAAGTTAATCATGATTTTGATACATTATTTAGCTCACTGCTTGAACTACTGACTGCATCAGATTCCGAGGTAGAATGAAAAACTTGGTTTCTTTATTGGTTGACTATACACAAAGCCCAGCCATGTAGGGGACAATTGCCTCGGTCGTAAAATCTTTGCCGCTATTCTGAGTATCAGATGTTTCTGGGGATAGGGGGAAGTGAGAAGCGATAAAAGGAAGAAAGCTCCCCCTCCCCTCTCCCCCATCTTAAATCCCCTCTCCCCTAGCCCCTTAGGAAGGCCTGATACTCAGAGTACTTTGTCAGCTATTTGACAGAAGAAAAACATTTTCTTTACTGTTGTTTGCCACATTGCCTTTGCTCGACAAGAGCACTTTTCGTTGACAAAACCTTGCTTTACTTCGCCTGCTGCGAAAACAGGCGGAGGTGAAGACAACGCGTTCACGCTTTATACCACACAGTTTGCTGCTATCTGTGCGCTATAATAATTATATTCTTGTATTATTTTCTCGCCCTTTCTCTGAATATATCATTTAAGATTCGGTCCAACAATAAATCACGTTGCTTCTCTGGAAACCGGCTTAGGAAAAGTATATTTCAAGGAAACAAGTCGATTTAAATGGATATAGAAAAAAAAGGATAATTCAGTCTTTTATTACCCTCGACTTTTTCAGGTACGCACATGCGTACCGTGTGTACAGGTTTTTCGGATACGGGGACGGGATTTCCCTGATTTGAAACTTGGGATTCGGGATTTTAAAGAAAATTCGGCGAAAGGTTCGGGATTAAGAGTATGCTCAGGGGGCGCGATGAAAAAATTATCATCGGGATTACGGGATTGCGCGAAATTTTGGGTCGGGATTACAGGATTGAAGAACTCTGTTGGGAACCCTCTTTACATGAACAACTAAAGATTAAATATAATATACTACACTGAAACAGGAGCCAATAAGGGTTCCTGACTGAAATTACTGCTGAGAAAGTAAATGAACCTTCATTAACTTTTCAAAAGCTCTGACCGAGGAACAGGCTTTAAATTGTCATCTGAGTTATTCCAGATGTTAACAGCTCTGTGCATAAATGTTCGCTGACCAGTAGCAGTTTTAAACAGTGGTGTTCAAGGGTGTCACTCTTGCAGGTAGGCAGGCTACGGCCATAAACAAAGGGAGGCAAAAATTTGTTCAATCATGATATGTACCACACAGATTAAGGAATAACAGATTGGGCCAAGCCCTCAATAAAAACTATTCCTCCATGTCAGAAAACGCCGACTTCTGACAAAAAGCCTCATTTTAATTTTAACCAAGGCAAAGAGCTAATCGACCACCAGTTGATATGTGAACGGGTCATCACGGTGACAATAAAAGGTGACTTGAAACCTGCGAAAAAAAATTTTCTCAGCAGGTACTAATTTACCTTCTTCAGATGATAACAACACCATTATTTTGAAGCTTTCTTTTGCACTGAAGCGATCAATGACATTTTTTTTACATTTTAGCTGGGACATGCTTGCCTTATAGATATTTAAACGCTTCCCGCCGACTGAACAGCAGCCTCAATGTACCCTAAATGCCGGTGCTATATTTCGTTGAACCCAGTGGTCGTGTTGCTGACATGTCTTTCAATGTGGATGGCGTACAGTTCCTTACAATTGTTTCCGAATGAAAGGGAGCCAGAAAAGGTAATCATTTCTTTGTACACATTTCAACAGATATTGAGTTTTATGAGCATTTCCGATAAAGAGCGGAGCACCAGGGTAAGAAAATTTGGTTATCTACGCATACGAGAAAATTTGATAGTCACGTGATCGAACGCCGTCCGCCCGACCGTCCGCAGCACATGGAAAACAATAAGAGTTTTCTAGCTAGTATGGGAGCCTGTAACCTTCTCGATTATGGCCAATTGACAACTGTCAAAAGATGTATCCGCTGACCAGAATCACATGACCGTATGGCGGGCTTAGCCAGACCAGCTATTAGCTTTGAACTGATCGCAGACCTAAGTTTTTGTTTTCAGTTAGTCCCCAAAGGTCACGTGTTAAGTCAGGTTATGGGCTCCTGGTGAAGTGTAGATTTGTGGATTTCCTTGCAATGCTTCCAAGTCCACTGCTCAACTAACTGGGACGGGAGCTTCGCTTTTAGCTGTGGCTAAATCTATATATCATATTATTATTTTTAAAATATTTCTCATTTTCTGATTGGCGTAAAGGTCCCGACTTATTTTTCAGCTATAAATCGTTGAACAAAATTAAAATGGACGGTGTATGCCTACAAGGCTTCAAGTCAATATTCAACCAGATACTCTGACTTTTACCGACCTCCTACTTGTAGAACAAATGTTAAGGAATTTTTGATCCTGTTTCAAGGTCCTAGAATGGAGATGGAATTCTCTACCGAACAACATCAAAGACGCCCCAAAGTTTAACGTATTTAAGCGGCTGATAAAACCATTTTTAAGGGTCATATAGGGTGCAGGTTAAATATCTCATTACCTTCATAATTTATCTATATTTGCTCGTTGTCCATACTTATAACCCCATACACTTTTTTTTCTTTTATTTTTTAATGCCGCCTTGTATTTAATTTGTTGATGAGGGGAAATATCTTATTTTGTTTCTTATAAGCTCTTTGGCCTCTGTCTCGGATATTTCCCCGCCACAGTCGTCACCTTCCCGCCTGAGCTGTTTACTTATTTTAATCTAATGTCTCCTGTATTTATCCATTTATTATGCTTTTATTTCTACTTTCTGTTATTTATTTTGTGTGACAAGATTATAAAAATGAACTAAAATATAATAAATACCAATTGTTTAATTGTTGTCCTTTCAATGAATACTGAACACTCTTTCTTATGAGACGAGGAATTATGGAGAGTGAGGAGGATGTTATCCGCCGAGGCCTTTAGCCTCTTGAAACTGCCTTTTTCTCTTGGTAAACCTTTAGAAATATGTGGGATGTGTTTTGAAGTGGCGTGAAATAGGTGCCATAGACCCTTTCGGTAACACTGTGGTTCCAGGCAAGCTGTAGTCAATTTTAACTTAGTAGGAATGAGCCGGTTAACGTTTCAATTTACACTGCTATCTTATTGGGTATTTATTATATAATTAGCAATTAATGAATGAGGCTGAGTAGGATATGGTTACTTATGCTATGAATGGTCGAATTAAATGTCTGTTGTTGTTGGTGATCTTTAAATAAAGTTTCAAAAGTTGGGAATGATTATAGTATTTTTTTTTCGTTCATCCGGGTAATAAACTGTGAAATTTTAACAACTGAACTTTTTTTCAGATTAAAACTTGGGCGGACTGTGAGCAGCTGATGACAAATTCTCTAAAAGAAAAGAAAGCGTCCATATTGTACAAGTTATTTCGCACTCTGGTCACGTGGAATCACAAAAGGAAACAACCATGGAGTGACCAATACGTCCGTGAGTTGTTCAGTAAACGTAACTGTTCCACTATTCTTACAGACACATTTAGAGTACAGAATCCAACAGTGGAGGAGAAAGACTTCCCCATCGCATATTCAATTCAAGTATACAAAGGAGCTGCCCTTCTCCAGAAACTATTATCTGCCATATACATGCCCCATAATGTATACTGCATCCACATCGATCAGAAGTCATCAGAAACGTTTCGCCGTGCTGTAATCAAGATGACAAAGTGTCTTCCTAATGTGTTTATCACGACAAAAACTGTTAATGTTATTTACTATCACATTTCGCTTCTTGAGGCTCAGCTCAATTGCATGCACGATCTACTGCAGAGTAAAACACAATGGAAATACCTGATTAATTTGGTTGGGCAGGATTATCCTTTGTATGAAAACAAAGAAATTGTCAAAGCACTTAAAGGTTTTCTTGGCTATAACATCATTGAGAGCGGAGAATTGCCCAAAGGACAAGATACCCGCGTGCGATACTCTTATGACTTTGTGAAACAATTTAATGGGTTTGAGCACTCTGCATATCTTCCAAGAAGGGCAAGGCTAAAACCTCAACCTCCAAATAATATTACCATTTTAAAGGGATCTACTTTTACATCTTTGACAAGAGAATTCTGTAAGTATCTTTTAAATGACTCATTACCAAAAAGACTATTGAGTTGGTTAGGTGACACTCTCGCCCCTGAGGAATCATTTTACTCCTCTCTTCAACAAGTCAAAGGTGTGCCCGGGGGTTACCATGGTAATCAGAGCGAATGGATCATGCGCGCAATTCACTGGGAGACAAACGACGAAACAGTCAAGTGCTATGGAAAGTGGCTGCGATCGGTTTGTGTAATTGATTTTCCAGACTTCGTATGGGTCTTCGGAAGAAACAACAGAAGAAAACTATTTGTGCAAAAACTCCCTTTTAATTTCGATGAACGAGTTCATGATTGTCTTGATCTTGGAAAAAAGAAACGGTTTTATGACACTTTTATTTATCAACTATAATTATGTGCCATTTGTAAAATATTCACACATTATTGTATCATACCTAGTGGCTCTGGTTCTTTGATGCTGTTCTCTCACTTTTGGCCACAATAAACATCATACTTTCGAACTGTTTTTCATCTCTTACTTTCCCCCTTCTTTTCTTTCTTTGCTCGAGCTAAAGCGCTGATAAAAACTGTTTTTGCTTACGGCTCACTAAACGTGACATACTAACATGTTCCCGATGTTGTTATACAAACTCAAACCATGATTTCTCACATGCACTGCCTGTAGCCAAGCCATTCTGAGGAATGAAAGATGGTCTACCAGCGGATTTACCCGTATTCACGGCTATTGATGCGTATAGTTTCAGTACTAGCCTGCGAACCGCAGACGTTGTTCCGGTACGTCGCTTCTCTCCCTCCGAAACATAACATCTGCGAACCCGAGCGGCAAAACGATTTCCGTGACGTAGAACCTTTTTAACCAATGACAGTTTAGCTCTTAAAATCAAGGAACTAATTCGCGAGACTTCCGGTCGCAAGATCATGCGCAGTTGATTTGTTCAGTTACAAGTCGAAATTGAACGGACGACGTAGCCTGTGCACAGCCGCCCTTTTTCCTCGAGAACGACGTGTTTACGAAAGTTAATTTGCCCGGACTGTGGGACTGATTGATGAACTAAGCACCAAGAGGATTCATATTGAAGAAAAGATTAGAGGAAATATTTTATCTTTTTGCCTACCGAGTCAATGATTTATCATACCTTGTTTTTTTGATCACATTCGAAACGATAAATGTCCCAATGACAGTAGACGCATCATGCTGTTTGTTGCTTTTGTTCCTTTCTGGTTCCTCACTGGGAAGTATGCTTTAAAGAACTCTTCGAATCAGTCAAGGATGTGTCTGTACAATCGATACACCACCTTTTGTCAGCGCTGGTTGAACTGAAAAAAATCGTAATTTTGAGCGCGATTATTTTGTCCAGGTTTTGTTTATTTTTATGTCACGTACTACCGTGTTTTATGAAATGAAACCAAAGACCCACATCACATACATAGCTTACGAAGCCGTTGCTTCACAAAGAAGTCAGCATTTAACGTCGCAAGAAACCTACTTGTTAAAAGGCGTGAAATGCACGTTCCGCTAAAATCCAAGACACGCCAGCGCGCGACTTCGCGAGCAGTCACTTGAGCTGTTTTCTATCCTTTGATCTGATTGGCCGCTCGGGTTCGCAGACATTTTTTTTTTCGGAGGAAGAGGAGCGACGACCGGAAATACGTCTGCGGTTGGCAGGCTATTTCAGTACCCGTTCATCCTTGGACACAAAAACCGCGGATCTAAAGTCCTATTTCATGAACTGACATGGCTTTATAAAGTGTTTAGGACTTTCTATATGTATTTTTTTCGTTTTCGTTTTCTTTTTGCCATTGTTACCGGACTTATTACCGAGGTGTTTCGTCGTAACTGTACTGGATTTCAAGCTCGTTCGTAGGTTTTTTTCTTCAGAAATTAGGAAGGGGAGAAACCCGACGGAATAAGGATGTGTAGATTTTAAACGTTAGCGGTTTCAGCATTGAGGGTTCGACTGAACCTTCCGAACGATCTCTACGTACATTTGGACGCATCCTGTCCTAAGGTTAGGTGGTCAGAAAGATAGCCTGCGTGGCAAATCGCATTTTTATTCCTCTCCTGAATGCCTTCAAAAAAGGCGTATCGCACACTCTGTCTCAGTGATGGCTGGCTAGGTTCGTGCACTTCAATCCTCCTCTACAGGCTTCCCAAGTCGTAGAAACGAGGACGATACAAGAGCAGCGCGAGAGCTGGAGACAAGCGAGAAGCGCCAGAGGGGGATGATGGGAATAGGTTTTGATAGATTGTGCTCACAAAAGTGGCATAACATTCTACTGGCAGTGCTCGTATATTTCTAAAATTATGCCAATAATTATGCTCATTTTAGCAAAAAATTCAGAAATTATGCTTCTACTTTTCACTTTAAATTTGATGAAAACACCTCAATAACTACACAGCAAACAACTGTCAACAACCCATTATCCCTATTTACATCTAGAAACTTTAGAATTGTGAGTAATCCATTGTTTGACACGGTGTAAAAACTCAAACAATTTTAAATAAACTGCACGTGTATGCCATCTTGGGTAAATGAGCTACTTATACGCACGCGTTTAGTTCTGTAGAAAGAATCCTCGGTCACTAGCTTCCTGTGGGACTAAGGTCCCATGAATGTTACTTTAAGTAGACAAAAACTTGATTTTATTAGTCAAATTTGTCTGTAGCACTCATTTCGAGCCAGAAAATTTGTTATATGATAAAAAATGAACATTTTGTCTGCAAAGCTAGCCAAAAGCGCAAATTACACTGCTTTGAGTATCAAATAATACTGACAGTGCTTTTTTTTCGGAAAATTATAGAACTCCTTAAAATTATGCTCATCATGATGAATTATGCCAAAAATAATGCCAGCACAGTCTATCAATGCTTACAATCTTGGATAAAATAAATGAGAAATCCCCCCGCCCCTTCCCCAAAATCAAGGATGGGGAAAATGGCGCGTTTTGGCTTTTGCACGGCTTTCTTCCTTAATTTGGAGAGGACGGAGGTTTACTGCTCCATTTTATTTTGTCCAAGAGTGTAGATGGGAACGAGCGCAGAGTGCGAGCGTGGTGGGAATTCGAGGAAAAAGAGAAAAAAGGTTTGCCTGTCGCTTCACATTTTTTCCCCTTCCCATCACTCCTTTCGCCCTCTCTTTCTTTAATAATAGGCCATTTCCGAGTAGTTCCAAGCCTCTGTTTCAAAGCGAGGCTCACTGCGAAGCCATTGATTTTCACAAGAAACGTTTTGCACTTAGCCTCGTTTTGAAAGTGAGAGTTTTAGGAACTCGGAAATGGCCTATTAAATCAAATATCCCCCCCCCAAAAAAAAGAGTGATCGCGAGCGACTGGGAACGAGGTAGCCTTCTATATACTCTTTATATCCCTGTGTAGTAAAGTGTAGTAAAATGGCCATGAGCCCCTTTTCAAAAAGTCTCTCTCTGGGTTTTGTACTTTGTAAAAGCTTGACTTATGAATTGTTACTTGACACGATCCCGCACTCGTAATCAAATCCCAAAGGGAGGTAAGAGTAAATGTTTATGACGTACTTTTTCAGCATTTTTTTCGTCTTGATCATGATGACGATGGTTTTGGATTGGGATATGACCTGGAGCTGATTATGGCTCCCTGATATGACATAAGCGTAGCATTCAGTAAAATTAAACCTGTGATCAGGTAGTCCTTCTTGCTTCTTCCCTTTTGTTTCCCCGAAAGTAAAAAAAACGCCTGATCGCAGGTTAAGTATTCATTAAAATAGGAGACCTGCTAAAAATTACCCGAAATATTGATGCCCTTACGTGAAACTAGCTAAAATAGCAGCGAAACTAAAACAAAGATCATGCATGATTGAGGAACCTGTGAACACTGATGACGTAAAACGTTTGAATATTTAAAAATAGGAGGTACGTCATGTATGAAATCGAGGTTGGGAAATTCCCTAGAAGATGGCGGCATTAACAGACAATTAGTCGTTGTCCTCCGTTGCGGGAAAATTATGCTACAAAAAGAGATAGATTAGTTTCATTTTAGCATGGCAGAAGCCAGGAAAAGATATTATATTCTTCTTCAAGATCGTGTGGGCAAAATGCAAGAGAGAAGCGTGTTGGCTTTTGGTGGAATGAAGTCAACACCTACACAGGTATTAAAAGGAGAGTTATTGGAGGCTCTTCCAGAAACAGAGCAACCTAACGACTCAACAAGAATAGCTCTTGCTGGAATTGATCGGAAAAGTTTACGTCTTGAATGTCGTACAGAAGACATAACGCGACTTACGATGGAAGATGCTAACCTACTCTTGGCTATTTCTTCAGTAGGTTTGAGATATCAGTCTTTTATTGATAGGAAACGTTTAGATTTCGGGAGACATCTCTCACCCGGAAGTCAGGTGTTCGTGGACGTGAAAGGAATTTCCAAGAAATTACATGGAACTGTGTGGTACGTTGGTGAATTGATTCCCCTTCATGGGACCATGTTTGGCGTAGAGTTGATTGTAAGTAACCTCGATATATTGTGCTAAGGGACTGGCAAAATACGATCGCCATGTCAAGGTTTTTTTTGAGCTTATTTATATCGAATTTGTTTTCTACACATTTCACCGTAAATGGGGCAAAAACACATTCATTATTCTAGGACTTTGTTATATGGAGAATTAAAGGGTTGTTATAGTGAGGTTGTAATGTATGTTCTCTTTGTAAACTGAACTCAGGCCCTAGTTGTGGTTGTTTCATCCGAAAGTCAGTTCACCCGAAGTTGTTTCATCAGAACGTAAGTTAATTCACCCGATGACAAACAACACTCTACAACATGGTTTATCAGTGATGCTTTTTAGTTAAGCTGGGAATCTTTTCCTGCAATTGTTAAAAAAGACCCAGCAATGTGAACAGTCTTAGCACATTCAAGATACAGAAAGACTGTACATAGGCTGCCGTGCACATAAAAACTGAAGTCTACATGTGCCTCATTGATTGCCGTCATTGCTATCTCGATCTTTGATGTATTTTGAGTGAAGTTTTCACTGAAAAAAGTTGTTGATGCACATGTGCCGTCACCGTCTTTTTCTCAGGCTTAAGGAATGATAAATAAACATTGGGTGAATCATCTTATGTCCGGCGCAAGACAACTTCAGGCAACTCGTCTTTGGGGCGAAACAACCTGTTACCCAAAGGGTGGATAAGGCTATCAACTGGCTAAATTTCTATCCAGCAGATAACGTATTTGTTTCCCTTAATGTTATCTTCTTGATAGTGATTTATCTGCTGGATAGCATTGTCCAACGTTTGAACCAGGGGGACTAGATGTTGGGTTCAGCTTTATTGATTACTTTTTGAAAACCAAGCACGTCCCTCTGTGCAACTTACTATGCACAAAGGTACTGCCAAATGGCTGAGATTCTCTTGTGCAAACAGTTTCAAAAGTTAATTGCAATAAACCTAGCATTGACTGGTACATGTAGCCCTGGCGTAGTTGGTCAAATGTCTGGCAATCAAATTCTATCAAACGTAATTGAACGCAATCCATGGTTGAGTTTTACCTGGTTTAGTTAATAAATCAAAATCACACAAACTTTTAATCGAACAAAACTCATAGATTGACTTCTTCTATGTACGGCAATGAAGTGTAATTAAACTCAGTAATAAATGGCTCAATTGAACACAATCAAAATTATTTCCAAACTTGAGACAAATATGATCAGACAACACAATAGCCAATTAGTACCAGAGCAACCAGTGTCCTCTAATAATGTCGACAATGGTTTGGATTGAAACCCACCATTGACCAACCATGACTGAGATTTATGATACACCAATCTGTAGCAACAATGGTGGTACTTAAAAAATTAATACATTGTAGTCCTCAGGGCTTGAAAAAAAGCCCCGTTCAATAGTCTAGGTCAGTAGATTTTCTTGCTGGGATAGTACCTTTTAAAGCTCACTTGCCCATTGTGCAAGGGTCATGATCTAAGACTAGAAATACATGTACATAAATTACAGAACCTCGCTCAGCACTTGGGGCAAACTGCAAGTTAAGAAGTACATGTAAGAAGGAGCTGATAATTTAAAAATGTAGATTACAATAAAGAAACAAAACAGCAACAGTAAGAACAACAGCAACAACAAAGCGAATAGAGAAAGAAAAGAAAATAAGAGTGAAATGAAATAGAAAAAAAAGTATCAAACCTATAGCATTATACAATTTTTTTGTATTCAGTGGACCACTTTATGACCACTATGCCATGTGAGGATAAACAACAGTAATGTTAATATCATTTTATTAAGCTTTCTGTTAAACTTAATTGTGCCTTTTAGATTTATCACTAAAAACATTTCTTGACTTCTAAAACAGGCTGGCCAGGTTTTGTAGTGGTTTGTTTACTCACTGCCTTGTTGCTAGGCAACTGCAGATACCATTGATAGAAGTATTATAACCTAGACAAAAGATTACACTTTGCTCAGCAATAATCCTTGTGGAAATCATGCACGATCCGAATTCAACAAAATTATAAACTTGCTTTGCAAGGAACAAGCAAGCGTCCTTGAGAGCTGCTTGCCTACACGTACATGTAAAGGATGGCTGGAATTCAAGTGTTTGTCTTGCCCTCATGCCACTGATTCAGTAAATAGACACCATCACCCCCAGGGGGGGTACTCGGGATTTCAAGTGATGGGGATGATCGAATGGAGCCAAAAGTCAAGACCCAAAAAAATCCCTAGGGCTTCCAGCAAAACCCAAAAAATTCCCTGGACCAAAAATTAACCCCCAAAAAATCCCATGCTGATTTCTGCAGACTATTGTATAACACGCGCGATGTAAAGCGACACCATAGTTAACTATTAAACAACAGCAAAACACGTTTGTTTGTACTTTATTCGCAGAACTTCGCAGCCAGGGCACTACCAATTCTTTTTAATACCCCCAAAAATTCCCTACTCAAATCAAGCTAGCTAAGCCAAATTTTCGAACCCAAAAAAGTCCCGGAATCGAAAATTTCAAATCCCAAAAAATCCTTCCATCATCCCCGTCACTTGAAATCCCGAGTACCCCCTGTGGGCCATCACCTGATGAAGACCTGCAGTATGATCGAGGTTGAAATGTTGAGATTACTAACTTAGTGTCTGCTGCTTGTGAGACAAAAGATAGCACTGTGTAGAACAGTAAATGCTATTTATTTTCTGTGACAATAGGTCAACAGCTATTTTTGTTGGTTTAATAGTTCTCCATAGGTGAATGTACTTAGTAATTTATTGAACTGTTTTGAAATCTACGGTTTGTTGTAGAAAAACCCTGGCCAAGGAACATCAGATGGTACGTTCAGGAACAAGACATATTTCAAATGTCCTCCAGACTCAGGAGTTTTCGTTTCTCTTGATAAACTTACACCTATTGAGGATTCAGACTCAAAACCACCTAAATCTCCGAAGAGAGATGAAAGTAGTCCAAGTAGTTTTGCTTCAAGAATGATTCCTTCTTTATTTAAAGGAAAAAATGATCATGAGCAGAAAGTACATGTACCTCGGAAAGGTGCTGATTATAAAGTTCAAATTGATGAACGAGTTGTAACATTTGCTGGTGATGCTCCTGTCAGAGGAACTGTTCGTTATATTGGTGAGGACAAAGGCTCACATGGACAAGTTCACACCTTTGTAGGGTTAGAGCTGGTAAGTTTAACAGTTACGTAGTTGTGACAATGTACATGTATGTGTGCAATAGACTCTTAATGCCAATTATACTTGCCCCTCAAAGTAAAAGAAGAAGTGACACATATATACTGGGTAACCTAATGGCAAAATAATGATTTATTTTTTCATGTCCATACTTTTTTATCTGAATTGTTGAGATTTTATAAAAGTACCTAAATATGTATTTTCCACCTGCTAGCATTCCTTTAATATAATAATTATTATCCTCTTTGTTTTGTTGCTGCTTTGACTAATAACATTTAATGTTATTTTTTATTTAATGTTATTTTGAAGTGAGCCCTGTTGATGAGTTCTTTTACTCGTAGGGCAAACTTTGTCAATAAAATATGTTTAAGTAAAAAATAGAAATAAACAAATAAAATCCTCTGAGAAAATTGTAGTTCGGATGGTCAGTTGCTTGTTGAAGCATTTAACAAGAAAAATAATTTATTAACCTTAAGAACGTCATTTGGCATTTCAATCTTTCAAACGTCATTATTAAGAGTGAGAAATGTCGTTTCACACTAAGCTTTTTTCTTAATAATCATCATACTTGTAATAATGAAACATGCACAAATCAATCTAATTTATTTAAACTTCAACGCTTTAATATAACAACTTTGAGACTTAAAATTTCTCACTCTTGATAATGTTGTTCAAAAAAACAAAACATTATAAACAAATTATGGCATTCTTAAGGTTAATTCTTCTCATTAAAATTGTAGTTGTAATTGGCCACTTGCACTAAGAGGTCACATGACGAATGCTTCCTTTAAACAATGAGTTTGAATCTTGCTGATGCCTAAAATTGATGGAGGGCATAAAAATTTTCTTACATGCAAAAATTGAGAGGAAACGCATTTAAGGGATATATTTTATTGCACTTTGATTTTTCAGCAAAGTAGTATGATTTGTATCGGCCGCCATGTTGGAGGGCATACCTCTTGCCCTCCAAAATGGCGGCCAAAACTACTTTTTGCTTGTATCTTGTTAAACGTTTGATAGTTACGCTCGGATGTGCTGAAAACGTTACCACATCATCTTGTCAACAATTTCCTTGAAGTTTAAGTGCAAAATCTTTGTTCAGAAAGAGGTAATTCATAGTTTTAAAAATCACGTTTTGGTCATGGGACCAGCTACGAACTGACTCATTTTAAGAAAATGGTGCGGGTTTGAAAAACTAAATCACTGTTATTTTGTTTAAGATACAGCTGTATGACCCACTAATGGTTTTTTGAAGGCAAAATCATATAACCTTCATTTTCATAAAAATGATGTCACATGACGTCTTAGTGCAAATGGCGTATTACATGTATTTTTATGCTCTGATTCCATTAGGATGCTAGGTGTGGAAATGGAACTGGCAAATTGAAAGGAAAGCAACTCTTTGTATGTAAGAGAGATTATGCAATATTTGTTGATATTGAAACTGTTATACCAGAAAAAGACTTTGATCAAGATCCTGCGAAGGATGTAACATCACCAGATAGAGGTGAAATGATGTCGAAGTCAGTGGGTTATGATCCAAGTAGATATTCAGGTAGGATTTGTTATACGCATGTCTCAATTAAAACAAATGATTCATTTGCTCCTCTTTCTCCTGGAGATTTTTTTGTTTAGGACCCCGCATTCCTCTGGAAATTCCAGTCTAGGTAAAAACTTTCCTTTCAAGATTTTGGCCTTCAAGAGGCTCTTACCCTTCTTAGCTCTCCTCTCCTTGTTGTGGACCACCAGTGCCATGTCTAACGGTATTTGGATTGAAAGTACATTTTGAGCTTTTTGCTACTACTGCTTTTGTTCTTCTTTTGGAATTTATCATTATGATATGATGATATTTATAGTTTTAAAACAAATTACATAATTTTGTAATGGAAATAAAGTGAATCATGGTCATGAAATAAGGTATATTGTCTTAAACAGGGAAGGGAAATGAGGGGTCAAGATTTGAAGGCCTCAGTGGCACCTCTACCTTTACTGCCCCCCTCCTGTCAGAGCACTCAGTTTAAAGTTTGAAAAGGGTTGGAGAAAGCCTGCTTTCTGGTTATAGATTGAACTTGAAATTCAGTGAAGCACTCACATATGTCTCTGACCCTTAAATATTTAGCAATTATTGAATGAGGCTGAGTATCATCTGAAGAATTATGGAGATCGAGATAACACCCTGCGAGATCTCCATAATTCTTCCTATAATACGACAGCCGAATTCAATAATTGTTTTATCATTCATTTACAACAATTCCTAGTTAAAAAAAGCTAAACAATGCTTACCTTTGTCGATGTTAAGTTCATCTCGATAGTGCATGTTAATCGGCAACTTTAGGAGATTATGGGTTGTTCAGCTGCGAAAATATTCTCCAAGTAGCAGATGTCATCCTTCAAGTTATCTTCTTGCTGTTCTTGCTATGTTTTTAGCCAATAGTTTGCCTATTCTTCCTGGTGGCACAAGTGGAAAAAAACAATATAGCTGCTTATGGTGACTTATGTGTGGGATTTTAGCCAGTCAGAAACGCAGGCATATTTTGAATGAATACATTGATATTATTTGATGTTATCAGTATTAAATTTGTTATCCCTGGAATGTTTTGAAAGATAACCTTACAGTTTCTTCAGACAAGGTTCCTTTAATCTATAACTGTATGCGTCATGTCCTTCTTGCATACTTCGTAGGTCACGAATCTGTGAAAAAAGTGAAAAGAACAACTTCATTTGACTCAGCTGATCACAATCTTATTGTGGCCGCTGGTGAAAGTAGCCAGACTGATTGTGCAGCATTCATAGAGCAACAAAAACACTTGCTACATGAATACAAGAGTACAAACGTTTCTCTGCCTACAAAGAGGGATGTTAGGATGAGCAATGATGAAAGGACCGACAGTGCTGGTAACATGAACTTCAGTGAGGATCACTTCAAAAACACACCTCCAAACAGTGATCTTAAAACCCCTCCACCAATCACTAAGCAACCTGGTTTAAGTGTATCTAATGTTCGTGGAAGATCATATCATGGGTTTGTTAACATAGAGAAGGAAGACTATGAGGAACTGATGCAGCCTCATGAAAAAGGTAGGTTTGATACATTTTCGAGGTTTGATTCATTCCAATCAGGATTTTTTTGGTTGGAAAATTTGGCAGAGATTTTGAGGGGAATTCAAAACAATCTGAAGAAAACCAAACAGAAATGAGAAAAAAGGAGAAGAATAGATACTGCAGTACAGGCCATAGGAATTGCAGCATTTACACGCCTGTAAAATGCATGCAATATGGTGGACTTACACAAAATACACGCAAAAAACACGCATATAAAATTTTACACAAACAATTATATGCAGCTTAAATCAGACTCAAGATGCATGTACAGTCAAATCTCACCTTGTGGACACCCCATTATAACGGACACCCCAATTATAAGGGCAGCAGCTAAATCCCACGTGAAAATATATTATTTTTTTGAGTGGAATAAACTCCCGCAATTTCGGACTCTCTCTAATGAGGACACTAACTCAAGGTCCCTATAGTGTTCTTTATAAAGGGAGTTGACTGAATTTATCGCGTGGAAATTCCCTCTCTTAATTTTACAGGCAATCCAGTCTATTCTTTTAACGGCAGATCTAAAAGAAATGGTAAGATGCTGATTGATCACAGTCTCTTCACGTTTGAATTTCGGTTAAAACTAACATGTCTCGATTTAAAACGGAAATTGTTTTGAGTCATGTTTTTCACATTCAAAACGGCTTTATAGATCCTTGAAAGAATCTTTCTGCAACTTAGATCTGAAAAGTTGCAGTCTACTTCATACTCCGTAGTCAGCAGTGTACTGTGTGTTTACTGTCTGTCACGCTGTCCAGTGCTGTACAATTTTCCATTAGAGCATACCTGTAGCAAGAATATTAATTGCCTAATCAAATAAAATAGCTCAAGCGTACATCATATCCCCATTGAGCATGCTGATAATACCAACAGACCTCTTTGTGCTCTCCAAACTTCCCGCATGCTTCTTATCTGCGACATACACATGCTGACTCATGAACCAGTTAACAGTACTTTAATGACTAGCCATCCTGCCCTTATTTCAAGCCCTTTAAAAGAAAGGTTATTAGGTAGATCATGTTTTCCGCATTTTGTAGATGGCAAGCGGTAGGGGTGCTCATACAATATAATGTACCTCAAAGGGTAATAATTTAAAAATTCTTTCTCATGTTTTTTGTAAATGTGAAAGCACTCAGGGACCTTTCTGTACTTAGCAGGCAGCAACAAACAACAGGCTAAATGAACTGTAGGGAAAAATAATAGTCACATTGTCATCACTGCCATTGGCCTTGCTTGTCATGACTTTTAAACCCTCTCTCTGATATTACAGCGGGAGGAGGCGGGTTCAAATTTAAAAAAAATTGTCAATTGTTTGTTTACCCACGAAGCACATACAATGTAGGAGTTCATATGAACTCGTTTAAACGTGTCCTTGCGTTCCAGAGTGAATTGGAATTTGGAAGTGTTGGTTTTTGAGGAGAGGGGAAAACCGGAGTACCCGGAGAAAAACCTCTCGTAGCAAAGGAGAAAACCAACGGCAAACTCAGCCCACATAATTATGGCGTCGATGCCGGACCCGGCCCACGTTGGCAGAAGCGCTCTCACCACTGCTCCCCCCAAAAACTGGGCTGGACCACCAACCAGGGTCTTTGAAAAACTTGTAAAATCATTGTGGTTGTGATTTAAGATCTTGTGTCAGTTAAGATGATCGTGTCATTGGGTGCATGCGTGGTGACATTAAGCCATTGGCTTTGTCTCGTTATCCTTCTATCATTGGTCAAGTCGAAGGGGAAGTAGAAAAGAACTCAAAGACTAGGGGAAATTTTCCTGATGCTGTGATCTACATGTACCTCATTGCACACATCATTCATATCATGGGCTCATGGGTTAAAGTAATCCATGGTTCGTACAATCTTTAAAAGGTCTTGCGTTTTACTAGTCGTCTTCAAAAGTCCATGAATTCGGTTTAGGTCCTTGAAAAGTACTTGATTTCTTTATTTGGTGTTGAAAAGTCTTTGAAATTCACAACCTTGTCTATGTCAGACACCTTTTTCTGTAAAGTTAGATTCTTTTGCTGGGGAAAATTTGGTTCGTCCTTGGTATGAGAACCTGTAAAACTCATGGGCAACATAAAAACATTTTAAATTGTGCGTGAACAATATTATTTTAACTTCCATTTCTTTATTTCAAATGCTATTTCTCTTCCTAAGATGCAATTGCAAGTCATACTCAGTCATTTTGCAATTTCTTGTTGCGGAAATAATGTGATCAATGATGGCCAAAGAAGTAAAAATCGTAAATGACCCCACGTCATGTTTTAGCCAATAGGGTGATCAAAGGAGGTTGATGAATGCCAGTTTATTGAATAAATCTTAGTCCTTGAAAACCTGTAATTTGTCCTTGAAATTCCTTGAAATTTGTATGTCTGAAGCTGCACAAACCATGGTAAGCTCATCAATGGACTGATAGCGACTGCCAGTGGTACCCTTGTTTGACAATATCTGAGGTTGCTTCTAATTTGTAAAGAAGACACGTATGTTGTTTTCTGATCTCATCCATGTCATTCCATTCATTCATTCATTAGACCAGTCTTCAAGAAGGTTTTGATTGACCGTCAGTAGTTATGATGGCAGCATCGTTCAGATAAACTGAGAGCTTAAGTCAATGTTTGCATGTGTGTCAGTGATCGTCTTCATGACAACAAGCACATTATTTTCATTCTTATGTTAAAGCCTAACCTATATTTGTAATTTTTTTTGTATCAAGACCCAGTGTCACCAATGGCAAGTGATCATGAGGTTGTGTCAGATAATTACAGCCCCGTAGAAACTAACAATATGGAAAACAGTGCTGTATCAAAAGAACCTGCTGAGGCTCAAACTTCTGTTGTGCATGTAGATGAACAGGCTTCAGATAAAATGACAGGTAACTTAATTATATTTCTCGGTACTTATGCTCCAGTAATCTATTTTAATTAATGTGAAATTTCTATCAATAACATGGCTGTGGGTTTTTTTGCAAGAATGACCTTGTCTGGCTAGGAAGGGGTCAGCAAGATACATGTATTTTGAGAGTAAGATGAGGGAGTAAAGAAGAAATGGAGAAAAAAAGTGATGATCAGAAATCGTTGAAGAATGAAAATGAGTAATTTGCTTCTCCAGAAAATCTTCATGCACAGTCATGTACATCTATACCACCCCCATGGAGGGTTTTGGGTTCCCCCCCTTCTGGAAATTCTGGTTTAGGTTCATGCTTTTCTTAAAGAAATGATTGCCATTTAGACCCTCCTTCCCCTCAGATTTCCTTTAACATTCCATTATTATTATTATACAGTCAATTCCCTTTCAGACAGACACCATTTGGACCATTAGTGTTTGTCAAAGAAAGATGTCCATCTGAAACATTCATTTAGTGTCTACTCTAGCTGTCCGTTTTACCAACTTGTCCACCCTATAGATGTGTCTGTGAAGAGAGTGTCAACTGTCGACATTTTCTGGGAGCACACAATGTTGTGTATTTTTCAAGTAGTGAACTTTTTAATTTGTCAGATCTTGAGGCACAAGCGATAGCTGAAATTCCTCATGGCTTTGAAGTTGGCTCGATGGTTGAGGTACCTATGGCTCAAGGACTTCCACGATATGGCGTGATTAAATGGATTGGAACTCTTCCAACACTGAAGGATAAACTAGTCGCTGGACTGGAGTTGGTAAAAGATACGATTTTATGTTTAGTCCTCTAAACACGGCGGATCTAATCCGCAGGTCACAGGTCACTTGACGAAAACTGCTCTAAACCATGTTATTTTTCACTCAAAATATTATTTTGCATTTCTGAATGGTCTAAATCGCTTGGCTACATGTGGTATAAAATTATTAGAAATATAGTGTGTAAACACAGACTGACGTAAAATATGGAAGACTTGCATCGGCTAATAATAGAACATAGACACGTTTAACGTGCATAAGCTATTTTGAACGCTTCAGTGTAACCAAACCTTTAGTGTGACCGTACCAAGAATTTTAACCTTTCACCCTTAATTTAGACTGTGTTTTTTTGTGTGTGCGGTATTGCTACACATGGATATGATGAAGGGAATAAAATAGCGGGTGAAAACGCTTCACATTGTACACAGCTGAGTTGATGGTTATGTTATACATTCACTTTTCTTTGTGTTTCCTTAATTTCATCTGGTGCAAATTAAAAAAAATTGTCAAAGTAAGAGGGATGTCAACTCCCCAAATGTTGCTTCGAAGGAAGACATGAAAGTTTCTTCGGAATTTCCCAAGATACTGTGGTTCATTGAATAGTGAATAGTCAAGAAATATCGCTGTCATAGTGGTAAATGATTGCATCATCATAATTCACGAGGGTTTTCGCATGCCATCTATTCTCCTTAGTGCAACAGACTTTTAAATTCTTAAGACTTGATTGTTCAAGTTTTAGAATCAGTATTTAATATCAATTATTATCATTTTGATGTGTAAACCTTCGTAATACATTGTATACATGTATATGATTTTTTATACTCCACTTTCATCCAGGTGAAACATTGTGTCGTAAACTCCATAAAATGTCTTGGAGGAGCACTTGTCTTAAAATATAAACCTAAACAGCTGGATCACTGTACTCAGTGTTTGAATCAAAAAGATAATTAAATGTTATTCTTCTAAACACCTTAGGCCATAATAAACAACGAAAAAATTGTGAAGAATCAAGGTGGCACTTTCAAAGTGGCCTTGTTTGACGTTTAGTGATGTCATGTTTATATGCCAAAATCTCATGGGTTCCTAGTATAAACTCATAGTATCTCCAACCTTCTTGGTCCATCACCCTGCAACACACATACAAACAGACAAAGGATAAGTGATACAAACATAGAAACATACATGCGCTCGGACCCCCGACATATGAGCTACCGTAAAATTCCGAAAATAAGCCCCGGGGCTTGTATTTTTCAAAGGCCCTTTTTGAAGCGCTTATATTCGGAGGGGCTTATGTACGGAGGGAAAATTTGCGTTAAAAAGTCCATTATGTTAGCTTATAGTTGGAAGGAAATTTATCATTTTTTCTCTCTTTTACTTTGTATTTGAGGGCACTGTTTTCAGGTACAAGCCCCTGGGGGGCTTGTATTCGGAGAGGCCATTTAACGGAGGGTTTTTTGCATTACCGGTTTGGGGAGCTTATGTTTGGAGGGGCTTATTTTCGGGATTTTACAGTATTTTTTCAAAATAGCTCAAGAAGTATTCAAGTGAGTAGACTGCAATATCCAATTTGTATAAATTGTTGTTCTGAGTTTTGGAATTTGTTTGCTAAATAGAAAATAAATCGGTGAATGTTATAGGTGGCATCACATGCAGACAGTGGTGCAGTTTCTGAGTTGTTGTGGCAGTGCAGAGCTTTAGAAGATGGCAGAAGATTTCAAATGCTTGGCAGATAATAGTGAACATACGCAACAGGACAAGAGGGCAAATAAGACGGCAAACCTTGTGTGACAAACGTGACAATAGTTTTCTTTGAAATTAACTTTACGCCAAACTTCCCTTTCCTTTAAACAGATGTTTTTGCAAGACCAGAAAACATTATGGGGATCGTGACGTAAGAGCAAGTAATAGCCCTGTCACGTTTGTCACACACAAGTGTTTTGCCATCCTCTTCTTTCTGCCGTTATGTTGCGTAAACTCACTAATAATAAGCCAATGACTTACTCAAAGAGATAGCAGGAATGCACTAATACATGTACACACACACAAACTAAAATAAAACAAACCAAACAAGAGAAAAACACTTAATGACTGTTGACAGTCAACACTGTCATAAGCAACACCCTTTGGTACACGTTGCTTGCCTGGTTGATTGGCTGTGTACGGAAACAATTAGCAAAATAAGCTCAATTAATAAAGGTAATAGGACTGAGTGGAGTCCAATTCGGTCTGTAATGATACGAGTGATTAACAAAATATAGCGTAGCGGGAGTCTGATTTATGTAATCATGAGTATGATTACAGACCGAATTAGATGGCACAAATTTCTGTTACCATAACAAACTTTGTGATATTTAAGCTTTTGTAAATTTAAACCACATGATATAAAAGTAGAAATAAAATAAAGTATGACAAGCCTTTTCTCATCTTTTCCCAAAAATGTAGTTATGATACACCGCATCCAGATGTCAGTCATCTTCCACGTAAATCATCAAAACTTGGACCGTACTCATTGACCTATCAAGGTCCAAAAATATGAACAGTATAGATAATAAAACACGTAAAATTAAATATTTACATTTATTTAAGTAATGTATAATAAGAAATATAATTTTTTAAAAAAAAAGTAGCAGATCGTCCCTCTAATTAAAATACTGTTCAATTTTATTGCTGCGTTCATTATTTTCATGATAATTAGAATAGTAATTACAGTAGATGAGAAACTATAAAATTGTGATTAATTCTATTTCTAATCATTAAGTTTGTTATAATGATGATAATCTAGCTAAGTTGTAGTTGACGTCAGGTTTAAAGGGATCTATAATTTCAAGCACTATTCTGCTTTTCTATAGACTCCTTCGTCACAATTAACGTAATCAACATATCAGTGGTGGAAGCAATTAAATGAAAAATGAAAACCCATTCAAGTGTACCAGCGATAGTGCGTTATGTCTAATTACTTAAGCATGACGCATACTGTTTCAATCAGACAGTTGATAGCCAATCAGAGTTGAGAATTTTGTTTTAGCTGTGAGTAACATAAAAGGGTAATTAAAGATTATTACCGTACAGGCCAACAAATGGCAAATAAACATGTGGCATATTTCACATCTTATAGCACTTGGAAAATCTTATCATATACTACAGTCTGTATGTAACGGCATCCCTTGCACTTATTTTGGGGTAATTGTCTCCAGTCTGTGTAATGAAATCATTAATTTTACTTACATGCTGTGAAACTTTGCGCATAGCATTTTGTATCAGACTGCTGTAACAATTCGCTTTTTACCTCCTGTCGATCTTATTACATTCATCATTTTTGTAAGTCAACTGTTGTTACCTGTCAGCCTGCTGTGTTGAACTATTGTGACATGTACAATAAGGTATAAGATAATTGTGATGAATACAATAGGAGCAGCTATTGATCTCAGGCGGTCAAAATTACAAGACCCTTTCCCAGATACTTGTTTTGAACATAGCAATGTTTTATTCCAGCTGTTCACATTTGTTACTGAGATGCAGTTGGAGAAGCTAGTTTAACTACTAAGTTTTCTTGTAAGTTATGTGACCTTAACCCTATTAAAGGAGTGTTTTAAAATAATGTTGTTGTTATTAAACCATGGAATATAGTTACTTGTTAATGTTATGTTACTTGTGTTACAGGAGGATGAACAATCTGCATGTTCAGATGGAACGTTTGGTGGAGAAAGATACTTTTCATGTCCTTCAGGACGAGGTTTCTTTACCCTACTGGCCCACTGTAGACAAGACTCACGCTTCACTCCTAATTCGCCAATCAGTGACCCTGATTACCAGTCCAGCAAAGGTACATCCAGTGTGTCTAAAACTGTATCAATGTAATAGAAAACTTTCGACATATTAAAATTCAGCATGACAACGAGTCTTAGAGGACACAAACAAAGAAAATGAATAAACCATGATTATTCATGTCTATTCATTTTCTTTGTTTGTGTCCTCTAAGACTCGCTATCATGCTGAATTTTAATATATCGAAAGTAGCTTATTAAACTTCAAGTCTTTTTGTCTTTTGGGGACTATGTTACAGTACGTACAGTGCAATCTTTGGTACAAAGTGTTAGTTAGCCTTGTGCTAATATCTCATCTTTATTGAATTATTTAAAGGTATTAAACTTAAGAGATAACAAAAAGCCCAATTTTTAGAGGAACCTACACCGACACCCAACGTAAGGATGCCACACTTGGATGTAGCATAAAGTGTCCTCCTGCATATTTGTACCTTTAACTGCATCTCTTCCTCATTTCATGTTTGTAAACGACAGTTAAATTTTCTGCAATAGTCTTCCATTACCCTAGGCTTTGCCCTGAGAAAAACTGTGGGGAGCCCTGTTCTCTGAACCTGTGAAGTCCAGGGTGCACAGTATGTAGTTTCTTTGCAAAAACTGAGTTTTTCTAGTTGCCCAGGGACAAACGTTAGTTGCTATGGGCTACTGGGCCGTGCTAGGGCACAGCCTTTATTGCAACAGAAAGACCAAATACTGAGAACCCAAACTTGACTGCTGCAAAAGTACTTGAGACACTGTACGTGGTATTTTGGTGTAAATGGCCTGTCCATGATCTTGTGCTCGTGATCTCCCCTCCACCCCTTATCAAAGTTGCTAGCAATACAAGACCATACTTAAAACGTGGAGGAACATCTTTGAGTGGAAAGCAGGAAGGAGGTCAGTATTATATCTTACAGACCTGTGTCTAGCAGCGATTTGAAGCAAGAAAGGTCGTTTTTTCGTCGGAGTGTCTGAACATTAATTTTTTTTTGCAACTGGTTGTAGCTTTCTGTCCCAAAACCTAGAAGTATTAGAAGTAAAGTTATAAAACAAACCAGATCTTATTGAAGACTACCCTGTACTGTATTATGCACTGTTAAAATAGTGTTGATGTTACGTTTTTCATGTGATTTCAGCCTTTGGAAGTTTGCCTTCGCCAGAGGTCAAGGGGGTTACCATTCCGGAATCGTCACTATTGGACGATCACTGTGGCAGTATGAAAGGTCTTCAGGGTCACCATAACTCATGTTATCTTGATGCCACACTCTATGCCATGTTCGCCTTTTCCATGGTGTTTGATACTTTGCTACACAAAGAAAAAAAACAGGATGATCTGCCAGAATATGAAGATGTTCAGCATGTTTTGAGAGAAGCCATTGTCAATCCTTTGAGAACGTAAGTAGATAAAAATAGTAAAGCACTTGTAGTTTTAACTACTCTCAGCCCCTCTACTTTCTCAATGCCAAGCATAAGGGATGCAACACACAAAACAGAGGGTAAAATAGGAGGGTGATGGTAGAGGTGGTCACCCCTCTCCCGATCTCAGTTGTGACTAGCTTGTGCTTTCATTTGGTGGGTGGGTGGGGGGGGGTAGTGTGCGGCTAGTCTTTTGCTATTCCTAAGTATAATGCAATTTTTGCATTCGTTGTATTCTCTTTTATGTTATCTTTAATATGTTTTGATCGCAGTCAAGTTCATGCAGTAGTTTTTAATTCACAAGGTTAAGGAAATTAATTATAATAATTTCCATTACAACATGCACTTTTTGTACACGTATCTCTAATTGAGAGAATCAAGCGTAGATTGACAAGGCCATGTTAAGCTGGTATGCATCTCAAGAATTGTCACATATCTCTTGGCAATTCTTGAAAAATAATACCGTAAACTGCTGCTTATGAGCCCCTGGTTTTTAAATCTTCGTAAGAGGTTTTAGCACGGCTTATAAACGGAGGGGATTATGACCGGAATAGAAACAGCGCTTGGAAAACAAGCTATAGCAGTGCTATAGTTCCTAGTTATATACGTTCCTAGTTGCTTTTACTGGATTTTAATTAAGTGTCAAAGCATCATAATAGATCGAATTCTTCTCAATGCATTTAGAGGGGGGCTTATATCCGAGTGGGCTTATAATTGGTTGTCTTTTTTGTCTACAGATAGCGGCGGTTAACGTTACTTACGTGGATGTGATGGTCCTGTTATAAATCTAATTAGTCTTTGCTCGTATTTATCTATAATTATCTGTAACTGGTCCTGAAATCAGTTTGTTGATTTCCTTTTCTTTTAGTTTCGGCTTTGTTAGGGCAGATCGCATTCTCAAGTTAAGAGAGTTATTAGATAAACTCAGTTCAACAGCAGGACTCGTCAATGAAGAGAAAGGTAATGGCTAATGTTAGTAAAATAATGTATGAAACTTGATGGGATCCACGGTTGGTAGGTTCCTTGTAGGCGGCAAGAGGCAAGATATCCACTTTGTAACCCCGTTTTGTTCAAAAGAAGTACGTTATTTTGGAAAAATAAGCCCTTGTTGAATGTGAATCAGGATGACATTAGAGAGATTGAGTCACGTTTACGACAAACGGCAAACGTGAATTTGTATCACGTGACCAAGTTTTCCCTAAACTTGTGCTTTATTGTTTATTGCTTTTATCCCAAAATTAGTAGTAGCCTCAGGTTAGTCTTGTCTTTAACAGTTGTTTTGGACTGTTTTTAGCAGCACGTTTTCTATTTTGAGAAATTCTCAACTTGAATCTGACGTTTACCGTGAACGTCACTCTAAATCTCTCTAATTATAGCTTTTCAATAGGCCTTTTTGCAATAGTTGGTCACGAGATCAACTTTTTGTAAACACGAAAATAGTTTGCTTTTAGAAAATTTTGTTAGCAGGAACTGAAAGAGCATATTAAAATTAGGTAATCTGTAAATGTTGAGTCGTATATCTGAAAAGAAGCGATTGCAACGGCTGCCGAAAATTAGCAGGATTTGTAAGAAAAATAACTCTTGCCACCCAGTCACGCTTGAGTGGTTTTTCATACAAATCCGTGTAATTTTGGAAATTTTTCAACCTTTCCCTGACGCATGTACGGGCTCAAATTGCCTGTCATGAATAAAAAGGAGATTTGAGCCAAGTAACGATTAAGGAAATAGTTCACGACAGTTTAAAAATTCGAAATTTACAAGGATTTGTTTGGAAAACCATTCGAGCGTGACTAGGCGGCAAAAGTTGTTTTTTCTCATACAAATCCTTCTAATTTTCGGCAGCTGTTGCAATCGTTACTTTTGGGGTATAAGGCTGAAAATTTACAGGTTGCTAACAAAATTTTCAAACGCGAACTGTTTTCGTGTTTACAGAAAGTTGATCATGTGATCAACTGATGCAGAAGGCCTATTTTCGCTCTAAACTTTATATAGAGCTCTTACGTGTAGATGTCATGCATATCGCCGTAATTTATTCCTATGTGGTAGAAAGTTTGGACAAATAAGTTAAGTACCTAGGAAGCTTTAGAATGAACGGTGCTCACACATACAACACTCTACCGGCAGACATCACTGAGACAGATAGAGACGCTCAGTGAATTTAAGATTAAGCTCAAATGCCATCTTAGACAATAATGCCTACACCTGATAACTTAATTGTCTAGTCTCTTTACGTTTTTAATGTCTTTGTTTTTGTTTTTGTCAGGGCTCCATGTAAACTAGCATTGCTAAACTGGATGCTTAAAACAAAAAATTAGCTTTTTAACTTTATAACACAACAAAAGTAAGCCGTGTGTTGTGATTGGTTAATTACGCATTTGTTTTTTTACCCATGGGTGAATTCTCACGAAAGCTAACGCCCTCTCAAAGCTGTACGTCTCAATTTCTACGCGATTGTGTTTTCTTTTTACCTCAAAGCTTTGGGAGCTAGTATACGTAGAACAGCTAATCATTGTTGATGATTGTTAGCAAATTATCCATTCATGTAATGTAATTGTATTATATTGATAGTAATAATGAATTTTTTGTAACGTTTCATCGTTATTTTTGTATTGCTAGATCCTGAGGAGTTCTTGAATTCTCTTCTCAAGCAAGTCTTGAAAGCAGATCCATTCTTGCACTTGAAGTAAGTGTTTCTGGCGTTTGCTATTCTTTATTTGAACTTCCTT
Source organism: Porites lobata (assembly GCA_942486035.1). Lineage (NCBI taxonomy): Eukaryota > Metazoa > Cnidaria > Anthozoa > Scleractinia > Poritidae > Porites > Porites lobata. The sequence goes on along the minus strand of CALNXK010000142.1, from coordinate 109,079 downwards.
TTCAGCTTATTCATCGACAGCTGTATACTATCGCGTTCTCTTGTAATAACGTTCAGATCATAAAAGGTCTGAATTGCTTTAGGCGATATTTACACTATGCCGGATAGCACAACACGAAAGCCGTACCTTATAGTGCTACTGTTCACAAATATAAAAATTGTGATTTCGGCGCAGTGTTTGTAACGGAGTGACGCTGCGCCGTGCCGATCTTGAAATTGGATTCACATATATTGCGTAAGTAAATAAGTTGAAAAGATGACTGGGACCCACTGAGAGGGAAGTAAATGCTGATTCAGAAGTAAAGAATGAGAATTAGTACCAAATCCTGTCGGCCAACCGCTCCGTTCCAATCTTTGATGTGTATGAGTGCCTTGTTCCAGTTATGTGCCTTTTCCTCTCATAAACTTAATGTGGGCTCGAACATCTATCCGGTATAGTGAGTGTAGACGTGATAGAATTGGCCTCTTCCTCTTCAGTATAGAGCAACAACCAGCAGTTGTCCTCCTTATTCTGACCAGGTTACTAAGCCATTTGACCAGCATAATTATACTCTAGCCTGCGAATACAGCCGTCCCTCCTCGCCTCTGGGGATGTTTCGCTGGAAAGAGAAACGGCCCTAGAGTTGATGAGCGAGCGAGCATAGTCATGCATGAAGACCATTGATTTCGCAGTAGTTATGGTGTTACCTCGTCTTAGGCTCAGAAATGATTATTAATCTGATGTGGGACTTTTTCTCGAAGATCCAGAGATGAACGTAAAAAAGATAGCGAAGGAGCGTTCTTCTACCAGATTATAACAGAAAAGAATGAAGCGGTAAAAATACCCATGGTTCAAGAACTGTTGGAGCAGTCCTTTCTTTCAGCTGATATCATCCTCTCTGAAGTAAGTAGTGTACAATTGTAGCATAGAAACTCGAAAATTAATCATATTTTTGTAAAATGTTAAAAGCAATAGTCCACGTTCGATATACATTTTTTGTAGTAGAGGGCTTCGAATGTGAGGACGAGAACGAGATTTAACTTAAATTTTTTGCTCGTGTTTTCACAAAAAAAAAAGACATCTAGGAAAGCTTCATTTTATCTTTTTTCACCAAACAAGTTAGTGCGGTTATTTATACTGAAGGATGTTAAGCCCTCTCCCGATAGCAAAATGATAAAACTTCTTGCATTCTGAGCAGTGCTCAGAATTGAGAAAATCTCGTACTCGTAGTCTTCCTCGTCTCAGAATCTAAAGCTCTCTATTAAAATTCTAACATGACTCCGAGGCTTCAGGGTCAAAATTGCAAATTTTTCAAGACTTCATTGTCTCGCAATTCCCAAGAGACTTAAGCACAAAGAAAACCAAGCCAAATATAGAAAAATGACCAGAAAGCCTCGGAGTCATGCTAGAATTGTAAAATTTTAATATCTCGAACGTTTTCTATTTGTGCGCCTTTAGTGGCCAGAGTAATATAATTCCATCAGGAACGCACACTGACGTTGTCTTTACACTATACTGCATAGCTTTTGCGCTGGCACGAAAACTATACCGGATTTGGCTTCTGTTCGCACGTAAAAACGGTGATTTCGGTGCGATTTCTGTAACGTAACGAAGCTGTGGCGCACTTATTTCGAAAGTGGAGAGTCACATATTGGATAGGTGTTCATCCTAATACCAGATGGCTTTTCGTGTCGGCACGAAAAGCGAAAAGCCATCTGGTAAGTCACGCGCGTACATTTTCGGCACAGGACAACCAGTGTCTTGGAGAGTGCGTTCATGTAAGTCACCAAGAATGTTACAAAAGACGTGAAGATTGTACTCAAAACTCTCGTCGTGCACGTAGCGCTTCTTTAGCACTAAGCTGTTGTTTCTGAATCCGTGTTCTGTTTTCTGTGGGGGTTGTTCGTTTGTGTTCATTTTCCTTTCTGAGTCGTTTTTTCATGTGTTTAGTAGCCTGTGTCGCAGGCATCAACGGGGGTGGAGGATTAAGGAGAAAAGGGACCTTGTTTTGCGCCTACCCAAATGGGAAACATTACCCTGTTTTAAAATACTTCTGCCTTTTCCTTTTTAAACACTTTCAAGGTAGTTTTTGAAACCATTATTTCCGATGGTAAATAAGTCTTGCACTGAAGTGATCGCAAAACCTTGTAGATATTTACTCAGCTGCAATGTTTCCTTCTAGCTTACGTAGCTACCACGATTGGCGGACGAGTGCTGGCATTGTTTTAGTGGCGGAGTCGCGAGCCGCTCTCACCCCGGCTCGCCGGCTTGAAAGGCATTACAGGAGAGACTTTAACGGCTAGTTCCAATTTAACTGACTGAAGTTCTTTGTTTGCACAGGTTCCTTCGTGTTTAATTCTTCAGATGCCACGATTCGGAAGCAAATATAAGATGTATGACATGATCCTACCAGACTTAGAACTGGATGTCACTCACATTGTGGAAAACGGTAAATATTTTTCAAAATTGGCGTTACTATTGGTACTCTCGTCCTTTTTAACTCGTGGGTACGCGCGAGCGTACCACGAGTTATTGCAGCGACTGAGATATGCAAATAAGTCACTCACTCACTCGTAGTAGACGCACTTCGTAATTAATTGGGTCCGAACTCGAGAGCGCGAAGATCTATCGTTTCCAAAGAAGCACGCGCTCGCCGAAGTTTGGTAGCATCAAATTCCTCGCTGCGAGCGTGTATAGTGCCCTACAGCACGGCTAGGATAGAGGTCATACCAAATTTAAGACAGGCAGGAATCTTTCAAATTAGTACGATTCAAAAGCCTTTGACCCGTCCAGGCGTTAAACTTGACAAGAAGATGAGCATTTGCTCTTTGACTCCTTCAACTTCGACGCTGGCTTGATCTCCTACCTTGTAGTACTGTAGTAGGTTATGTGTATGAATGAATTTATGGCAGCCAGTATAAAACACGGACTGCGGACTGCGGACTGGGTATAAAGTACGGACTATAAAATACGGACTGGTGAAATGTATGGTAAATAAAGGCACTTCTTCTTCTTCTTCTTAAGGACTCCCCAAGATCACGGGGGGAAATGGATATGAGTTTGAGCATTACCTTTTTAAAATAACAGCGGAAATCGAGATAAGAAAACATAAGCTAATTTATTTTGCGTCCTACTTCGCGGAGAAGTTGTGTCGGCTTTGTATCGCATATGTTCTTTCATTGCCATGAAATGCGTTTACATTGTTTTTTACTGTCAGTAGCTTGGTTTCAATTAGCCTTAATTTCATCCCATCGCTTCGAGTCGTTTTTATGGCTCGATCGTTTGCCCCGGTCGTTTGCCGGCGGAAGTTCCATGGAAAAGGCATTAAATTTGAGACTTTTCGCCAAATCATGTGATCATCCTCAATGGCGCAGTGGCTATGTGGGGTCAGGTCAAACGAAAGTACGGGGTTGAACTCCTGCTGGAGACCTTCTTTTTCCCTTCTTCCTTTTTTTTTTCTTTTTTGTTTTGTCTTGTTTGCTTATTTGTTTTGCTGTTTATTTTTTGTTTTGTTTTTAAATACATACTTGAATAACTGTTACTAAAGTGCAATAAACAGCAAGAAAAGTATTGTGTTTCCAGAACAAGGATAGTATATTTATAATATGAATTTCTATCATTTCCTAAAATTCACTGTGGGAAAACCAGGGGTGATAACTAATTGATTATTTTCTAAACAACGTACCCACGAGTTGACGATAGTCTTTCTTTGATTGTCGTTTTTCCATTCATTCTCTAGTCTGCTACACAGCCGTTTTTAGTGTCGTCAAGCAATGCTCCTCCACATTAGTGGGGAGGAGCGTTGCGTGACGACACTAAAAACGGCTGTGTAGCAGACTATTCATTCTCGGGATCCCTCTTCTCTCAAATTCCGTGACCCTCACGGTCACTCAACGCCACGCTCTTGGGAGTATTAAAAGCCATTCGTTTCTTTTCTAAGAAGGGGAGCGAAAGAGGTGGGGGGAAAGGAAAATACCATAATATCTTTTCATTAGCTTTACTGCTTCAAATCGCACCAGTTGAGCTACGTTGTCTGTTTTCATCGTTTTTTTATGCATGTGCATATTAGTGTCCCTGAATTATCTCTCAGCGAGAGGGTCAGTAACTAAACTGCTCCCTTTCTCCCCTCCCCTCCCCTCTGGTACCTCTTTCCCCAACAACTTTATCGATGTTTCGTTGTAGTTGCACGTGAGTGTACCGTCTGTGGAAGTGAACCAGCACAGTTTGAGTGCAAAATGTGTTATCAAAAGGGCGTGGTAGCTGACAGGGCCGGGATGCCCAGTTACTGTGGAGGCTGTAACGGCAAGATACATGGACACAGAGATAGACAACATCATAAGACAAGGCCTGTAATACTACCACGACAGTTCAAAAATGAGAGATGGATGCTTGATAAGCAGAAGATGGAACTGTTCGCTGTCGTTTGTATAGAAACAAGTCATTATGTTGCCTTTGTCAAGTGCGGAGATGGTGTCGATAAATCTTGGTGCTTCTTTGACAGCATGGCGGACAGGAAAGGTAACGTTTTTAGGTCGGTAATGTAATGGTCGATTTGATGGTCGGATGCGGCTGATGCATTACCCATCTGGCGTCGGTTGTTTAAACCTACAAATCACTATCCAGAGTATAAGTATTACGAAAAACAATGGCGCTGTCTAGTGGATAGCGTTGTCCACCTTTTGAACAACTGGTTGATGTTGATTGAATCTTTTAAGTATTATTTTTCATATATCACCTGTTTATTTGAAATTCATGTTGTGTATTCAGGCCTACACTTGAATAACAAAGTATCCCGCTCTCAAATGCTTTTGACGATTCACCTGAAAGATCTAAGAACTCCACAATTTTTGTTTTGTCGTGTTACTTTAGCGTCACTACTTGCACAGCCTCTCTTTAACGAGTCTAGCGATACCTAAATTATGCGTTATATTGACCAAGCGTGAATTCTAGATTGCTGGATAATAACCTACTTTTTTGCGTTTTTATTGACCAAGACGAAGTCGATTGTATTCAGTAATAGAAAACGAGGGCAACAAACAGCCATCTTGACAAAACAAGCTTGGTCAATAAAGGATTTATTATACTCTGGCCAAAACGGGAAATTCTGAATGTGAAAGATCGGCTCACCTTTCTTGCTCGAGTAGCCAATCAGAACGCAGGATTTGCTTCATCTTTCCAGCTCGCAGTTTCAGCCATTAACCATTTTCACCGTGACCATAATGCACCTTATTTACCCCCTTCCCCCAAAAAACTTTTGCATACCCATTTTCTTTGATTTCTCTTGGGACGACTATAATACCCAGGAGAAATTAGAGGCAATGGTTTTGCAAGATTTGAGGGAAAAACAAGGTGCATTATATAGTCTCGATGAAAATGGTGAAGATAAAAATCATTTTATTCTAGGTGTTAGCTTGCAAGGGGTTCGACTGCATTAAGTCGATTATCTTTCAGTAACAATGACAATTTCGCCTTGAGTTTAATTGTGATCTAAATATTTCACGTATTCTATTGGCTTAGGAGAAAGGAATGGCTATAATATTCCGGCTGTGACTCGCTGCCCTGAAGCATTAGAGTGGCTCTCTAAGGATCCCAAGGAAATTATTGCGGCAAAAGAGCGAGGAGAAATCCCTGAAAAGGTGCGACGTCTCCTTGGAGATGCATATCTGTGCATGTACCAGAACCTTGAGATGACAATGTATAAATAGTCTCAATGGAAATCATGTGATTATAGCATGACAGTCACGTGGCATTTACCCAGTGAGAGGAGAAATTCCTGAGAAGGTGCCACGCCTCCTTGTGCATGTACCAGAACCCTGAGATGACAATGTATAAAAATTAATGGTTTCAACGGAATTCACGTGATTATAGCATGACAGTCACGTGGAGAGGTACCCAAACTCTTTCATGCAAGCCGGTAAAACTGACTGTTATGCAAAATTGGGAACTTTCAAGCAATTAGTAGAGAAAAAGCAGCGATAGAGGGGATAAACACTTTTGTTCAGAGAACTTTGACAAGTGCTGGGAGTCAGATCTCTGTGTGTGCAAATAATCCGTGTTATGACCCCAACTGAGAAACTTCTCCACGTTTTTTAAGTGCCTCTCGTTCCTGATGACTTAACGTCATTGCCTTGTTGCTTAGACGCAAATCCGAGGCAGTCATATTTATAAGTAGATTATAAGGTGATGCGATAAAGTTGGAGAATCGTTTTTGAAAAGAAAACGTACATCATAAGTATTCACAAATACAAATTGTTAGCATAATGAGAGCAAACAGTTCAGTGACAAGCAGTTGACTGAAGAGCTTATTGCTTAATGAGGAATGCACTTGACTTTTCCGTGCTCTTTAATCTTATTGTAAGTTTTTTTTCTTTTGAAATTACGTTAGTCTGAAGAAAACAGACTGGCTCTTAAGTGGGCCAAAACAATAAATATAAATGTAAATACTTTGTTTATAGTGGAGGTGGAGTGCACTTGCATGCTCGAGTTACAAAAGTTGATACACACAACTAATTTGAAACAAGTGATACAAGTATTAAAAGGAATTAAAAACCCTGACTGTCACGAGGCAATCAGTTCGGTATTTACTAGACTGGTGACTAACGATTTAAACTGGGAACGACCGAGAAACAAATCCCGCCATTTGTCGTGGGGGGTTGGGGGGGGGATAGCTAGCCTGAAAACAGCCGACACTGCGCGACACCACTACTGGCCCCCCCCCCCCGATGATGTCTGAGAAACGAGCGCAGAAATTCCACACTAATGACACGTCAGTACGCACATCTGGGGAGTGCTTCTGATTGGTTGACGCAATTTTCCCACGCGGCACTACCAACCAGGAGCAGTACCCAGATCTGGGTGGTGAACCGCTGTTTATATCAAAATCAGATGTTCAGGAGGTACAAAGTGATCAAAATCAGCTATTTAGATGAAAAACGGCCGTTTATATCAAAATTATTTGTTTAGGAGGCGCACAGTTCTTAAAATCAGCTATTTAAATGGAAAAAAGCTGTTTTTATCAAGAGGTGCAGAGTGCTCAAAATCATGGAAAACAGCTGTTTTTAATAACATCAGGTGTTTAGGAGGTGCAGAGTGCTCAAAATCAGCTATTTAGATGGAAAACAGCTGTTTTTAATCAAAAGCAAGCGTTTAGGAGATGCAGAGTGCTCAAAATCAGCTATTTGGATGAAAAACAGCTGTCTATATCAAAATTAGGTGTTTAGGAGGTGCAGAAGAGAATAACCTTCTATGAAGCTTTTACTTTTATATCTGAATATCACCAAACATCATTTCTTGGCCTATTTTGATGAAAATAAAGAGGGAATAACTTTCCAATTTTTTTGACCAAAATCATGGGTTAACCTCTTTAGAAAAATCCAAGATAATGACTTTATGACAACGATTTCTTTATAATTCTATAAAGTTTGTTTTGAATTTAAATATCATCAAACATCATTGCTTGGCCTATTTTGACGACGAATAAAGAGGGAAGAATTTTTAATTTTTTTGGCCAAAATCATGGGTTAGCCCCTTTGGAAAATCCAAGATGGTGAGTTTATAAAAACGATATCTTTAATGTTCTGAAGGACTTGTTTTATATTTTAAATATCAACAAACATCATTTTAAAGGCTACGGACTTTGTCTCCGGTTTTTATTAAATATGAAAATTTCACCAATTCTCCATACTCCCTCACGTGTTAAAATCAGGTTGTGCCAACAAGGTAAAAGATTCCTCACGAAGTAACGCTGTTAACTTTTAGTTTATTGCTATAGAAATGACCAAGATGTACAGAAACATTATTTTAACAAAATGACAGCAATGTAAAAAATATATACCAACTCTGAATTACGGCAGTCTACGTTTTAGTAAACACAAAATGAAATAGGGTTGTGGAACAACAGCTGGGTGAAAAACCTCCCTGTACATCACTTGCCCCTAGGAGGAAAACCCCCCGGCCAGCGGTACCCCATTCCAAGGTCTCCTGGGGCTGGACCGACTAGTAGACCCTTTTTAAGATATGGTTTTCCAAGGATGCTGCATTAATATATAGGTCCATTTTGCTTCATTCAAATCAACTGTCATAGATCATTAATAGTCTTACAAAGCATATTGATGAACTAAGAATTCTCCTTGCCGATCGCTCCATTGATATTCTCTCAATTAATGAAACTAAACTTGATGACTCTATCAATAGTTGTGAGGTCCAAATACCAGGCTATGAATTTATTCGTCGTGATAGAAACAGACAAGGAGGAGGAGTAGGTTTTTATATAAAAACCTCGATTAATTTTGGAGTTCGCTCTGATTTGAATGCACCCAGTCTTGAAAATTTATGTATAGAGATTCGGAAACCAAACTCCAGGCCATTTCTGATAGCCACTTGGTACAGACCTCCTTGCTCCTCAATTGATTTATTTTTACATTACGAATCATTTCTTGAGAAATTAGATTCCCTCGGCCTAGAATATTATCTGCTAGGTGATTTAAACTGTAACCTGGCCTCTGCACAATATGATTTAAATACTCGACGCTTATGTGAAATTTCTGATTTATTTGGGCTTCAACAGCTTATAACTGAACCTACTCGCATAACGGAATCCTCTTCAACATTAATTGATTTAATTTATACAAACTATACTGACAGGGTAGTCTGTTCCGGAGTCTCTCATATTGGTATCAGCGATCATAGCCTTATTTACGTTTATAGGAAATTATCTCTCACTTTTCCTTCAAAAGGGCACTCAACCATTTCTTATAGAAATTTCCAAAATTTTAATAGAGAGAGTTTTCGTAACGATATCGCTCTGCAAGACTGGTCCTGTAATGTTTCTGAAGATCCAAATGTTTTGTGGACTGACTGGAAAACGAAGTTTTTGGATATTGTTAATATTCATGCGCCACTTCGAACTAGACGTACTAGAACAAATAAAGCACCCTGGATCAATTCAGAATTAAAGAAAGGCATGCGTGATCGTGATGCTGCCAAAAGAAAAGCAATTACATCGAATGATCCACACGATTGGAAAAGGTACAAAAAGTTGCGAAATATAATAAACAATGACATCAAAATTTCTAAAGCATCTTATTATTCTAATGCATTTATTCAATCTAAGGGTAATCCTCGAAAAACGTGGCAAACCTTTAATGAGCTTACATCCCGTCGTGTGAATAATACAACGGTGAAAGAACTGAAATTGAATGATACCATTATCTCTAATTCTAGTGAGCTTTCTGATGCTTTTAATGACCATTTTTCAACAATTGGGCCCAGACTTGCTAATGAAATACCTCTAACTGCTGAAAATAATTCAAGTTATATCAATAATATAAAGGTAAATAACAACAATTTCAGCTTCTCCTCGACTAACTGCAGCATTGTTTTCTCACATCTAAACAAATTATGTAGATCTAAAGCAACTGGTCTTGATAATATTTCTGCTAAAATTGTACGTGAATGTGCTGATCTTATTTCAGTTTCACTATGTGATCTCTTTAATAAATCTTTAGTCTCTGGTATATTTCCTGATGATTGAAATGTGCTAGAGTTACTCCGTTGTTCAAGGAAGGTGAGCCATCTGATCTGAATAATTATCGACCTATTTCAGTCATTTCCGTTATAGCTAAAGTGTTTGAAAGGATTGTTTATGATCAGTTGTATAACTTTTGACCAATGAAGATATCATTTCTAATCATCAATCGGGTTTTCGCTCGTTACACTCAACTGCAACTGCCCTTCTGGTAGCTACGGATAATTGGGCCTTTAATATTGATCGTGGCAATGTTAATGCTGTGGTTTTCCTCGATTTAAAAAGGCTTTCGACACCGTTGACCACGATATCCTTCTAGCTAAAATGAACCTTTACGGAATACAAGGTACAGCTCTTGATTGGTTTAGGTCGTATTTAACTAATCGTACACAACGATGTCTTGTTAACGGTTCTCTTTCTAGAATCTGCTCTCTTAAATGTGGGGTACCGCAAGGAACAATCCTTGGCCCCTTTTTATTTCTTATTTATATTAATGACTTGCCAAACTGTTTTACTTCGTGCCAGCCTAGAATGTATGCCGATGACACCCACATTACTTATGCTGGCGTTGATGTGAATTCAATACAGTTAACTCTGAGTCACGATTTAGATAACCTAAACAAATGGCTTATTTCCAATAAACTTACTTTGAACACTTCTAAAACTGAATTCATGCTAATTGGCTCCAGACAAAAATTGAGTACTTTGTCGAACCCACTTGAGCTCTCGATTAATAATGTTCCGATAGAACACGTTTCCTCTGTCAAATCGCTTGGAATATTTATTGATGAAAATCTACGGTGGCAAACACACATTGATAAATTATCTAAAAAGGTCGCTTCCGGAATTGGAGCAATAAAAAGAATTAGACCTTTTGTCCCTCCACCTACCCTTCACTATATATACAACTCACTAATTCAATCTCATTTCGATTATTGCAATCTTGTCTGGGGTAATTGTGGTAAAACATTATTTGACAGGCTACAGAAGCTTCAGAACCGTGCCGCTCGCGTTTTAACCTTCTCTAGCTATGATGCTGATGCTAACCGTTTGATTAGACAACTCGATTGGAAAGACTTGAGCACTCAATTTCAAATACAGAAATCCATAATGGTATACAAGTCTTTAAATGGCCTTGTTCCTGAATATTTATCATCTAAGTTTGTTAAACGAAATGAAACGCGTTACTCCCTGAGGGACTCTGTTAACAAACTATTTGTCCCATTTCCACGAACTAATTTCATGAAAAACAGCTTTACTTATAGCGGAGCAGTTCTCTGGAACAGCCTACCCTGTCATGTGAGAGAAGCCGAATCTCTTAGTCAATTTAAAAGATTAGTTAATGTTCATTTTTAATGTTATACACGGCATTCATGAAAAACAGGTTTTAGTTAGATTAGTTGTAGTCAGGTTTTGAATTTTGTTTAGGATAGTTAGGTTATTTTTAATTTTTTAAATTCCTGATGGATTTTACCGTGTTTAAATAAAGATTGACTTGACTTGACTTGACTTGAAATCTGTAAAGATTCATGTAATTTTTGTCCTAGTATCAGCTTTACTAGTAAATAGGATACATTTACAGTTGCTTTGCATTTAGAGTTTTATAAATCCGGTAAAGCAATTCGTTAAATCCGGAAGGTTTAGCAACAAGAGAGGTAAAAAGCAAAAACAATGGGTTTAATAAACACAACAACCAGTTTTCGCACGTGCAGCACGCTCTTTGGTACTGTCTTCAGTTTGATGTCCCGGTAACCCTTTAAGACCATGAAATGACAATTCTTTTAATATGCAAGGTTGTTTGAAAGTAAACACACCACGACATTTAATTTTTTTCTCCTTCTAAACTGGAGAGTGGTCCCCAAAATCAGCTCCTGGGGAGTTCACCTACATTTGCCACTTTAAGCGACTTGGAATAAACACGAAAAAGTTGGAAGAGAAAAAAAACGAATTTAATTTAGTAGAGACGTTTTCGCTTGCCGTCGTTTTTCCTGTGAACTCCCACCTTCATTTACGAGACACGCCTTTTGGTTTTACCGCAAACTTGTATGACCAAAGGTGGACAATTGCAAGTACCGGTTTCGTCGGAAGAATTTTTTGGGCACTAGAAAACATTGCAGGATTAAATTAAAATGATCGAATACAGACTATTAAATTTAGAACTGTTTCAGATTTGGGTTCAAAACCTATGGAGACTTATTTCGGATTTTAAATATTTTTGTCCTGGGAGGCATATCAAGGAATAGTTTAAGGATGGAGGTGTACCGCCGAGGCCTTTAAATCGGACCCTGTTTAAGAAAAAAAATTGTTCATTTTGCTACCCTGTTTAAGACGAGACCATATTTTGTGACCCTGATTCTTCTCATGCATACAGAATTAGATGATAAGACATCAAGGAATTAGATGTTTTGAAAAAAAACTGTTGGTATCACAAATGGGGACCTCTTATCCCAACCTTCCCATTCTTTGGAAAGGCTTTCGGGTAAAAAAAGCATTCTGTTCAGGAATTCTAAAATTAATAGTTAAATCGTATACCCTGTTTAAGACTCAATACCCTGAGCTTTTAACCCTTAGTTATAAAAACCCACTTTTTAAGGCAAAATAAGGAAATGTTCCGCGCCCAAGATCTGCGTGTAAACGCTGAAGGAATCTGGTATCAGAAGCTTCCGGAAAAAAATATCGATTCTAGTGCAAATGTAGCCTTATTTGTTAGAACTGACCGGCCATTACACTCCCGTCGTAATGAGAATTTCATTTTTAATCAAATCTATCCATCCAGATCTATCAAATCCTTAATAGCATGCACAAAGGAAATAGCCGAAACTCTTCGAGAGAGGCCTATTTCAAAATGACTGGTCCGGCCGCCAGTTTTGACTTTTGGAAAGCACCCTTAAAGTAAAGTTTTACGTGCCATGTTTAACAAAATGAACAGTTGCAATCAGATGTCCATGTAATATTTTGGAAGGTAAGATTAACAGAGTGTTCCATGAACTGAACGCGCGCAGAAGAACGTTCTATTTTGTCTTTATGACGTCGGGCTTTTTCATCGTTACACGTCGCTAAACGAGTTTAGTCGTGTTGCGCTTGAGAAAGAGAAAAGTCATTCTTGACAAAATGAAAACGTTTTTAATCTACATTATTTTCCTCCTAACAATGTTAGGAACTTCGAGTGCTTCGGGAAATGTCAGCGAGGAAGGTAAAACTTGTGTTATTTTCACATCTACTCTCTTCGTGATATTTTTCTCGATGGCGTAAGCTACCAGCAAAAGTGCAGGGCACGCGCGAAAATCATTATTTTTCCCAGACTAACTTTGCTTTTGCCTAAAAGTTATTAAACTATTGCGGCAAATTTTCATTCAAAAGTGTTAGAGCTTGTTAAATTTTTTTAGGATCAAATTTATCTGGTTGTCGTTAAATTTTCTCTTCTTGGCTTCAGAGGAAAAAAATTTTATTATTTGTTTGGATGGTATCGTTCCCTTGGTTACTTGTTTCTAAGGAAGCGATTCTCGCGCGCGCGGTAGAAGTTTCTTACAACGTCACAAATTTCCGTTAAGTTATCTGTTGTTCCTGCAAGTTTAAATACTTTATTTAATTTCGTCTCTTTTAATTACAGGGACCGCGCAGCAAGTTTTCGAGTGGGGGGGCTAAAGAAGAATGCGTGAAGGGAATTTTTGGGGGGGGCCGCGGGGGGCATGCTTGTGGATTTCTATTCAATTTCTCTAAAGTGACGGAGAATGCGAATAACGATAAAACTATTGATTTTTTTCCACATCTTCAGTGATGTTGCTATCGGGTCTGAAAATTTACCATCACTAAATTGAAATATCATAGCTTGTTGTGTTATACTACTGATATCAACCTTTAATTACTATAAATAAGCCAGAAATCCAACGATTTTGCTTAGCTGCCTTGAACTCAAGGCTGTATAATTACTGAGCAATTATTGCACGAGGCTGAGTAAGATATGAAGAGTTATGCAGATCGAGGGGGTTATCCGCCAAAGCCGAAGGCTTGAGCCCGGTGGATAACACCCTCCGAGATCTGTATATCTTCATATCATACGAAAGAAGAGTTCAATAATTGTTTAATTATTCATGCAAAATATTTACACGGCAAAACAAAACGGTAACTGAAAATAATTTAGTGAATGAAAGTTCAATTATAGAACCGATTCAGAAAAAAGTAGCAAAAATTATGCAGAGTTTACTCACCAGATAAAGAAGGTTTTCCATTTTGTTTGGAAAAGTAATCAGAAATTTTAAGAGATCTCTTCTTTGCATTACTAGTGGTATGTGAAGTCTCGTCGTTCGTATTTATGTTGCCGTGTACCATGTGCACTTCTTTGTTCGTAATAACCGCCGGATTGAATGTTCCTTGATGACCAGAGCTATACACAATTCTGCGGTTTAAGTACTTTCGATGACAAAATGTTTTTATAAACAGACCGCGTTCAACGAAACTTGCAATTGGAATGCTCAACGAGCCGTGAAGCCTGACATCAAAAGACGGACTTCGCGCTGATCGAGCTAAAATCAGGACGCACAATAACAAGAGAAACAATAACTTCATGATCTTCCAAATTTCAAGGTTGAAACTAATAAACAATTTGTTTGAGAATCGCCTTATAAACTAAACCCAGTTATTACTTTGGATCGAAATTGACCAATTACGAAACAACGCGTTTTCCTGAGAGGTCCGCTGGAAAAAGAAGCCGTTTAAAAGACGTTTACCTCTGCTAGGTTACAAGCGAAAACATATTTTACAATTGTAACGACTAATGCTTCATTCTGTCTATTTATCTGCGCGTTTGTCTTTGCCAGTAACTCTGGTCACTTTCGAATTAACGATTTTTTGCTATTTTTCACTCCGTTACTTTTGTTAAATTATTTTTTGTTTAATTTATTTTTATTCTTGCAAAAAAGTGGGGGGGGCTAAAGCCCCCCCAGCCCCTCCCTCTGCGCGGTCCCTGTTAAACTAGGTTTATCAGTGTAATCTAGTTGTAGCCATACGCGTACGATATTTTAGATTCAAATTGATGAGCAACAGCACTTATGACATTAGAGATAACTGTATTTATTGTTCTTTCTTTACCTTCAAATGCAGGAGTCAACGTCGCTGAAGAACTGTTTCATCGACGCTTTACTGTTGTTGAAGACTTTCGAAGCAAGAGCGCTTTAATCGAAATCCACCTGACGTCGATTGATATGCTTGTGTCCGTGACGGTTAACTCAGTCAACAAGTCAGTCAGCAGTTTCACAACAGCTTATTTGCCTGGAAAAACCTTTACAAATAAAGTAAGTAGTATAGGAAAGTAAGAAAGTGCAATATGAAAATAAAGACAAACGTTACCTCTTTTATTTTTACTCTACGGTAACCCATATTAGCAAAATCCAACTAGTGGTCTGCGTTCTGATTGGTTGAGCTACTACTATATATATGTTATAGCCCACAAGAAGCGAAAAGCGCCGGCATTGAAATCAAAAACAATGAAGGCTGAATAGCCTTTTGCTAGCTAAAGTTGTTTCGTCTCGATATTTTAGACCAACTAGTTGGGTTTTACGCCCTCATGGGCTATTGACTCAGAGCCCATTAGGGCTCGAGGAATAATTGTTAAATAGCCTCCATTAAGGTCTGAGATGTATTTTATGGATGTCAAAGAGACGAGAAAACGTTCCTACTTACTGAATTGTCCATATTAAAACACCGAGCATTTATAGCAGTTAAAAGGAATGCAGTGTTCTAAGCTAGGAATGTGAAAGCGGCATCATTTGGCAACAGAAGGTCACATACGAAAGAGATGCCCTTTCTGTCTTTGTATCAAATGGTAAGGGGTGGACCTCTGGGGGGAGCCTCTCTGTATGAGAGTTTCTGGAGTACCCCCCGGGGTTTCTCGTAACAGAAATTAAACGACGGTTGAAAAGTTGCAAGCGAGCGTCCTTACCTATTGACGGAATATTAGCTCCCGTTCCGAGTCAGACATTAATATTAGAGAGATTAAGATTCACGTTTACGCCAAACGGCAAACGTCAGATTCAAGTTGAGAATCTCTCAGAATAAAAAAATAAGCCGATAAAAACTGTCCAGAACAACTCTTATGGATAAAAATGGCGTGAAAATACTTATTTTTTTTGAAGAACTAATAAACAGTAAACGACAATTAAAGGGAAAACTTGGTCACGTGGTACAAATTCACGTTTGCCGTTTGGCGTAAACGTGAATCTTAATCTCTCTATTATATTTTGCCGGAAAACGCAAAGTTTGGGATGCTTTCTCGTGCTGATAAGTCGATGGTTTGTCTTTCTTATCTACAGACGGAAATGGAGAAAGTAAAAGAAAAGGACATGGTTAAGGTTGATAATACAAACCAATCAAGTAACGGTTGTTCGATAACAAACAAGGCATGGGACAGTCTCTCAAGTGCAGTTAAGTCAGCTGTAAAATGGCTGTACATTGGTATCGACTGGCTGAAGGACACAAACTCAGAGGCATTTGCTCGAAGGACAGTTACTGCATCGGATTCTATTAGCTCGGCAGACGGCGTAAGTTTGAGGTTTTTATCATGCTATTCAAGGTAAAAAGTCGAAGAGAGCCTTAAAAAATATGTGCGATTGCACTAGGAAACTGGAAGCTTTTTTACAAAAATAAAAACCGTTTCGCTAAACTAAGTTGTAGTTTATACATGACAATGGAGAATTTAATTGTGAAGTCAGGGCAGCTATAGTTATAATCAAGACTAAAATAACAGGTAGGAAGGACTAGGAGACACTGTAGGAGATGTAGCTGAAGCGTTGAGCCGGGCTGCAATGACTGCAATGATATACTATCTACCTGTAAATTAAAAAAAAATGACAATAAATCTGGTTATAAGCTTCCTTCTCGCTTGTATTAAAAAGAATTTGATTTTTACGACGTTTTGAAGTTTAACAAAGCGACTAAATTCAAAAAGTATTGTGATCAGCAATGCTATGTACGGCTTTTTTTTAGAGGGTTACAAGCGCTCGCTCCCCACCCCCCACCCATTTATAAGCCCTTATGGACTGCTAAAACCTGTGGTTAATTTGTACATAAGCACAGTTTATAAGCAGTAGTTTACGGTATGTGGGCGTTTAGTGAAAACTAGCCTGGTGCATGGTCAAACATTTCGGACATTTGAGCCCGCATAGCAGTAGCGGCTTCTCCCAATCAATGACAAAAATGGAGTGCGAAAATTAAATTCCTTAAATTCCTGCCTTTCACCCACCCCCACCAAAAAAAATTGGAACCTGTCACGCAGGCAAAAAAAAAAGCTTAACGTGGACAATTAGGGCTTAACGATACATTCTGTACATTCTTATCGCCCTTTTAGATTGTGAATCACAGCATGTTCATGGACGTAACTGATAAGGATCAGACACTAACCTGCTCCGTGGCTTCCAATATTCAGTTGACGACACTGACTGACAGCAAGCCTGACAGCAAGTCTTTTTCTAAGAAATCTGAGGACGGTAAAGTTAACACAGCCCTGCCAGCTACAAGCATGGAGAACATAGAAACTAATGTTACCTCGTCGTCTGGCACGGCTGAAAAGGAGGTGAATGTTATCATGAGAAACGCAACAAATAAACGCCGTGAACCAATCGTGGTATTTATCGGTCATTCTGACCGTGAAGAACTAAGTAAAGATGAATCATCCGAACTTCCAAAATTTACTTCCTCGCCCTTCCTTGGTTTGCACCCTGAAATCCGTTCATCAAACCGACAGGAAAACGATCACGTTATGTTTCCTGGCGTTATGGGATACTATGGTATTGCTTCACATAAAACAGTTCGAATTCCTGAATACCATGGTACCGTTACGAGCCTTGACCGTGATGAAGATGAAATTTCCACTGCATTGGGAACGTCTTCTACTGAGATAACCCATCCCAAGGAAAATGGGCTTGCATTGCAGCAGAAGGACACTGAGATCGGAACCTTTGCTCTTCTGGAGGAACCTCAATCTACCTTGAGAAATGAAACCTTGTCAGATTTGGTTGACTCAACAAACCAAACAACCAATTTTAACTCAGAGAAAGCAGATGAACGCAATGAGGATGTTAAAATAGTCGTTGATACACTCATTTTATCTAATGATACCAAGGAAGACCTAAGGATCTGTCCAAATCATCCTCAAACTGGTGGCTCCTCGTTTAACAAGGTTCACATTGGAGTGTGTATGAAGGACGGTGAAAGGCTTGGCCTGCGTATTGACGATTTGCCTTCCTTGACTACCCAGTACCAAGATATTACATTCCTGCGAGGTTCAACAGCCAAGAAATCGCGGAGTAGGTGGATGACCAAACTGGTCAAAGACGAGTCTACGCATGCTTTTTACCTCACTGGTTTCAATCAAAGTGGCACGGTAAGCGACGATGAAAGTATTATCTTTGATATGTAAGGGTCAGTTCTCCGCGTACTGATTTGACCTATATACAGATTTGGATCTTGTTTTTTCTAGAAACGTATTGGATTCTTTATTGCTAGGATTTGGGTTCTGAGATGAATTTAAAACCCAATTTGGCCAAAAGATTGAGCTTTATTTCGATAGTCCCGAATTAAGCATCATAATAAATCCCTGTATTTTCTTCTGACAGCTTCATTGATTATATTGTCCCAATGCCACAAGCGCTTGCGTGCACTTTCGGCGCATTAGCCCGTTACTCAAAAGTCCCATTAACTTTTCGGACC
Source organism: Porites lobata (assembly GCA_942486035.1). Lineage (NCBI taxonomy): Eukaryota > Metazoa > Cnidaria > Anthozoa > Scleractinia > Poritidae > Porites > Porites lobata. The sequence goes on along the minus strand of CALNXK010000142.1, from coordinate 90,871 downwards.
CAAAATCAAACATTCAACCGGGTAACACCAAACACTGAAAGGAGGCATCAAAACTGTGTAGGAAGGTGAGGTCTGCTGCACGACCGAAGTTATATAATCAACAGGTAACAGAAAGACAAAGATGTACTTAAGGATTCTCTGATTGTAATAACAGCAATGTAGAAAGATTTGAAATTGAGACTATAATATGGTTGTCTTTTCTCGAGCTTCGAGCATATTTTGTCTTTGTTTTGAATTTCCTTCCTGTTAATCGTGTTTCTTTCTTTTGATGAAGGAATATTGTTCGAAGAAGACTAGTCCATCAGTAGACTCAAGCTGGTTCATTGCAAGGCTGTGGAACAGAGGTTTAGTATCTGTTGGTTTGCGTAAGCCCAGCAGTGTTCCCCGGCAAACGGCAAAACGACCACAGTATCAGCGACTGGCAGCTGTACAAATCAGCATGTTTGAGATATGCATGACGGAGACAAATCAAACTGGCCCAGTAAGTGTTTTTTTTTTTGTCGTTTGTTATATTGCATTACCCTGAGGATATATACGAGAATTCCTAAACCAGGGGCACCCAACGAGGATATAGTTCAAAACCACTTAACGTAGCATTGTTGAACGTATTTTAATATTTAAACGGTAGATATATGCATATTTTTATCCCCTAAAAACTTTTCATCTGTTCGGATTTCCTAGCTGAAAGTCTAGTGATCCGAAAATTATAGGGATCAAAACTTACCTTTTCGAAAATTTCAGCCAGGAAAAGGCTCCCGAAAATTCTAGGTGGCCTTTTTTAGGGTAAATATCCGTTTAAAATGGGTAATTATACCAAATTGTAGATGTTCGAAAATCCTAGGAGAGGCAGGCAAGCAAGAAATTTTACAACAAATGTTCCGAAAATTCTAGTTCTGAAATCGTCTTCCGAACAGATATTTTCCCGAAAATTGCCGTTGGGTGCCCCTGCTAAACGCTTTTTCTTTAATAAATTGTAGGTTCAAATGTGGGATGCTGTGAAATAAGTTAATAAAAAACCTTTGTACTGTAACTTCAAATATTTTAATCGAGAAAAAAATTATCGGGCAAGTTTGATTTTAAAGATTTGTTGCAGCTGTTGTAATTGTTGTTGCTCGATCTGATAAAAGCTACTTCGGTTCTACCGACATATCGAGATTGGCAACGATTGAAATGAATGACTCCTATTTAATTAGCCACGCTGGTCAAGACAATTTGGACGTTAAGTCCGCCTTTTGCCCTGTTTCAGAATTAACCCAGGATGAGAACTAACCGGTATTCGGGCAATTCAGCCAGGATTGTTCTATGTTACTATGCATTTCACTAAAAGTAATTTTTACTCAACGAAGAATATAATTAAGGTAATAAAAGTTTTAAAGCGAATCGAATATCTCGTTCTTTGTCGAATTAGGAAACACTATGCTGCACAAAGAAAGCTGCCAAAGAAAGCTGCCAAACTAAATCAGAGACTTTCACTACAAAACTGTGGATTAAGGGGATGGAGTTTGTAGGCTGGATCAGATCAAATGAAACTCGAGAAAAGGCTTGGAATCTAGGGAATTGTAAGTATTCAGATGTCTTTAGTCTTTGCAGTCATTCTTTCTACTCTCAGAGGCATAGAACAACAACAGTCTACGATTGCTTTACATCTCCAGTCTAATCCAAAAGAAATTTAAATCTCTCCCAGCATATTTCTTCTGGTTTGAAAATATCTATTGATTGATCATTTTGGAAGTCGAAACTGAATTTGAAAGTGACATGTCAATCTTTGCTTTGTTTGTTTGTTGTTTCTTAATTACGCAATTATTTTTGTTCAAACTGAATAAAATTAATAAAATACTTCCAAAAACTTGTTGTATAACAACGGAAACATTTTTGAGATAACCATGCTTATTCTAAGGGAAAAAATGAACAGTTTTGATTGTCACAGTCAATATAACAGGTTTGATCCTTACAATTAATTGATGTTTCATAACTCTCTCTTTTTCAGGGAGTTAGTGTAGTAATATAAGGACATTTGTGTCTGCACCTTATCGTTAAAGATTACTAACTATCGCTCAATCTCTTTCCAGTTTATTTGACAAAATTCCTTACGAAAATGATGAACTGGACCTGGCAGGACACGTTTGATATGATGACTATGATCTTGGCGACTGAATGTTGCTACACGGCCATGTACCTCGCCATTCCTTTGATTATAAACATCATCAAACGTTTTATTCGAATGTTGATTCGAAAATGGAGGTAAGAGAATACGTGTCGAGTTTCCCGTTTTTTTAAGCAATGATACCGCACAAAATTTCTACGTTCCTGGCCCGGTTTCTCCTACAGCAGCACCATAGCCTTATATTAATAAGAGGCTACGAACCACCGTCAGTCGAGACTTTTGAGTTGCGCACTAAAATAAAAATACAAAATTCAGTGCCAAATAGCAAAAACGGTAGATCTGTTACATACGTCTATGTAGACTGTGACAACGTTAAGACAATGGTCCAACACAACCTTTTTAATGGCTGATAGAATACTATGCTAGTGGAAAAGGTTGCCAGACCAAAGAGTAAAGACCCCACTAAAAAAGCCGTGACCACGCCCTTTTTGCGGCGGTTCAAGAACAACTACTTTATGTGGGCAGCTGCTCAGTTGGGTTTATTAAACATTTTTGTTTAATATCTAACATAGAAACGCTCGCTCTGATGGGCCGAGAGGAGTGTTTGCATGAGAGTAAACATGGTTGTGACATCCAGATGTTTTGCTTTTCGCGCGCTAATTACGCAATCACGAATTTGGAAAAGTGTTTTTTTTTTAGTTAAAACCGGGTCTTGATAAGTTTATTATATTTACCCATTCGCTCTTCGGCTTAGGCCTGGTTCAGACGCCGTAGTTTTCATGTTCCGAACTTAATTTAATTAGTTTTGCTTTGGAGCGATACTTGCGACATCTGATTCATACGGCGTACCTTGTATCGATCCGAGGTTAAGTTCGACAAGAGTTCGACAGACTGTCGAACTTAACGCTTTTGCCGCGCCGAACTAAAACTGCCGTATCAATTTGATTCAGACGCGGCTTTGCCGCACTTAATTGATCAGTTAGGTTCGGCACATTAGTGAAGCGGTGTCTGAAATGAGCCTTAAATACTTAAACAGTTGCACACTCCTTTTGCAGTTAGAGATGTGGTGTAACCATGGCCCCATCCTCGCGGATACGTTTCCCTGACTTAAAACAGAGATTTTCCCTCCCGTTTAACCTACCGTCCACTCGTATCCGATGAAAAAGGTCACCGAAAACGCATCTTTTCAAAAACGCTCTCCAGAGTGGAGATTTTTAAAAATGTCGGCTTTTCGTTTACTTGTGGAGGGACAAAAATGGGGTTTTCGAATACGATGATTTCTTGCATCATATACTATAAGCCTTACGCATGCTCTGTGAGGGATGCTATCGTATTTCTATTGTTTTGGCGTTTTTCTATGGTCGGGCGAAAACGAATAGAATATGCTACGTGTGGACGCGTATTATTTTGCAAACGGAGGGAAAGATCTCCGTCTTCAAAAATATCCGGATACATGTGGAAGGAGCCTTGAAGGCCTGAAAAAAGAATCTAAAGTGCGTGTCAGTAAAACGCGGGGCCTGGGTCTATCTTTTTTTAACGAATACTGTTTCAGGGTTACGGTTAAGGTCAGGGTTAGGGTTGACATTAACTCTAAGCCTAACCTGACCCTAACTCCAATCGTTACCCAAAAACAGCAGTCTTTTTTTTAAAAAAAGATTGACCACGACGCGTCCCCGGCCCCGGTCCCGGCCAGTGTTTAACTGACACCCGTCTACAATGAACAATACGCACACCGAAACTGTATAACCAACAAAAACTTCCGCGACATCAAGAAACACCGCGGCGTTGAATCTTCACCACTGATCGACGCTCTTTTGGTGATTAAATACCAAATGAATATATTTCCTTTTCGTTTTGTAGATTGTATCGTAAAAATCGCCAACACCAATTGGAAAAAGAGCGTGAACGATTACGTCAAGAAGAACTTGCACGCGAAAGAGCAGCTCGACCGAAACCATGGCGGCCAAAACAACCTAGAAAGAGGAAGATTAACTTTTGTGGCAGATTACAAAAATGGTAGCAATCACTAGACTTCTGAAAAAAATCAAAAAGGTCGTTTCTATGTTAAGTCACATTTGTGAGATATTGAGAACTTTCAATATATTATTTTGTAAATAAAGAAAAATGCTTGTTTTTATATCTTTGGACTTGTGGTTTCTTTAGTTATACTGTTGGCATAAAAGAGAGGAGGGCCTTTCCAATAGAGAACAGCAGTCCTTGTTCCAGCAATATACAATTAGTATATTTACTTCCCTACTTAAGCAAGTGTTTGAGATCCTAGTTCAGTTAATAATCTGTCATTACCAGCCCAGATTAGGGAAACCACCGAGAACGCCGAAAAGATAGTCATGTAGTCTTGGCTTCGCATTATGTACTGGGAACAGAGGGAAGAACAGGAAGACAGGAATTTTTGTAAATCCTTTCTTCAGTCTTATTTATGATTTCACGCGGCTTTCATCTGTTTCTTGAGATGAGTCTATTTCTTTTCTTTTCAAAGACATTGGACATTCTTTTCAGAGACATTAGACTTTCTCTGACAACCCACTTGCTCAACGGACCATAGATTCATGTGGCAATCACAAAATTTCTCCCTAGGTTATGAAAGTTTAAAGAACCAGTTCTAAGCTTTCGCTTAAAAAAAGCGCAACTTTGACAACGATGAATATGTCTTTAAAAAACTTAGGAGCTTTAATTTGTTATTACATTCTTGGTCAAACATTTTCTGGTTAATGCTTGGTTGAGTCACGTGATCAGTATAATTTAGTATGTTGCTCAACACAGCTCAGTGCTATCTAAAAGAAAGAATGAAAAGCTAGAAGCACCAAAGCGTCGTGCGAGAAAAAAAAGTTACATTAGCAAATGTGATGCACGCCTATTCTGTGCAATATAAGTATGAGCACTCTTTTGGAAGGCACTAAGTAGAACCCAATACCTTGCCTCTTAGGATAATTGAAACCTGAAAATTTATGGAAGAGTCACTCGAATGGGAATGCTTTTCTTGAAGCTTTGTCCTTGAGACTGGGTTTATCTGATTAGTCGGAGCAAGTTGAATTATCTCCTGTGAATAACTCAGCTGATTCTAGCAGCCCAAATACTGAATTAAAAATTACTTTAGAACAATTGGCAGAAAGTATGCGTAATTATCTAAACTACAGTAACTCAAGCAACAAAAATGTGCAACTTGTCTCGCAACATTGCTGCTTGCAAACAAGATGAAAAGCGATGTTGCGCTTTTCACCACCCACGTTGAAGTCTGCCCTGCAACAAATCAGGTTGATGCATGTAGCGTGAATACTGACTTCTGATTGGACAAAACTACGCGGAAAGTCACGTCATACACAGGAGGTGCGTCCCTTGCTGCAAAACAAGTTTGCCCTGGGCAGTTAATACGCGCAACATGTACAGGTTTTGATGCAGAAAATTAATACTCCCTACTCTTGCAACCCGTGACAAGCTGTTTGTTGCAAGCCAGTGGAGGCTTGATTCGTAAGTGCAGCAATCATGCAAAATAAGTTGCACGTGTTTGTTGCTCGTTTTACCGTACCTTAAGGCTATGTTTACTCTATAGAGCGTTTGTACATGACGTCACGGCGGCCATATTGGTGTTGCAAAACAATGAAACGGCGGCCATGTTGGTGTACTAAGAAAATCCTCTGGGAGTTGAACTCTTCTTTTTGTTCCAATAAATTAACAAAGATCACGACAAAACACGCAAGTTATAGCCCTGTTACGTTTGTCACGCAAAAGTTATTGTTTTTCCGTCCTCTTCTTCCTACCGTCCTGTTGCGCGCGTAAACTAACTGTTGGAGTAAATAATGGAATCTTTTTTGTTGGAATCAAGGAAACAATAATGCCATTTTGGGGCGGAATAATGGAATGAGGGCTTCCTTTAAAATAATCGACTTGTCGATTTTGGAATGACAGTTAAACTGTCCTCGATCTTAGCACTTCCCTCTAGTAGTAAAATTTTTATATCTGACGTTGCTACCCCGTACTGACTCGGAACAAGCCACCTTATCCCTCCAAGGTTTCAAAGCAAAGGTTGTTTTTCACAGAATCAGACTTCAGATTTTTTTGCACTACATCAAGAGGTTACTACATAGATTACAATACATTTCGAATGCATTACAAAAGCAAGAAAAAAAATAGATCAACAATTTACGTGGAAGGTGAAATGTGCGCAGCGACCGCCAAAGGAGCTTACGGTAAGCTTTCGAATCGGTGATCAGACGTAGACATAAAACTACAAGTAACGTACAGAAGGAGAAAGAACATTTGAAAACGCAAAACATGAAGTCGCACTTACGATTTTATACAAAAACAATAGAAATGGTTATAGGTAGAGTCGGCAGAGAAAGAAGTTGTTATAAGATAGGGTTTTTTAATTCGAAGGGAATGGTTTCCTAGACTTAAGATCCAACAAAAGCGAAAGTGGAAGCTCTGTGATTTTAAATCTTTACGACTAGCCTGGCTTGCGAAGGAGCAATACTTGACCAGCTGGGATAGAAATCACCTCAAAGCAAAAGGAAATCAATGAGACACTGCATGTTGTGGAAGCTGCACTATGGTCACGTGGCAGCACACGGTATGACGAAGCTAATCCCAATACGACGGGCTAGTAGGCATCTGAATTCAAATGCATACGAAGTACCACATTCAAGAACTATCACAAGTACTCAATTTTTCCCACGCATAATATGGCAATGCAACTAGTTACCCGAAGATATCGCCACCTTGACGAACTTAGACTCTTTTAAAAAGCTATAATTCTGTGACCGTATCCCTTTGTGTGTTTAATTAATTCCTATTTATTTTTTTGTGTGGATTTGTTTATTTATTTATTGACATTTAAAGACCCCTCAAAAGGAGGTGAAGTTTCGTGGAAGAAGAAGAAGAAAATGACTAGAAAGCACTCTTATAAAGGGCAGAGAATTCACATTACTTAGTAGTTCACAGTGAAAACAAACATCAGAAAAATATCGTTTCATTCAGATTTATTTCCCCGATTATACTACTACATGAAAAATTACTGCAATTTGATTGGCTTAGAGCAGTGGTATTTCAGCTTAATTTGAAATACCTACATGCGAAAATTACAAACCTTTTGCGGGTAGTAGTATAAACAAATAATAGCATGATTTGTACGCGCTATTTGGCAAAAATATCACTCGTGATTTTTCAAAATTGTCTCAAATTTCACTCGAATTACATATAACAATTTTGAAATATCACTCGTGGTATTTATGCCAAATATCACTACAAATCATGCTATTACCTACACTAATTAGATCACACTACCAAAAATAATCACAAAGTAACGACCTGCTCGTCCCCATTGTCTCTAGAATTTCCGTGACCTGGGGACGGGAGACGAGTAAGACCCTGGAAACTAGCTTGGTTAAGTAATTCATTAAAGTTACACTTTCTGTTACGATGGTGAGAGCATTTTTAAGGTTACGTTTATGAAGCACAGGGATGTTAATAGCCCACGTTCGATATATTAAAATTTCTAACATGACTCCGAGGCTTTAGGGTCAAAATTGAAAATTTTTCACGACTTCATTGTCTCGCAATTCCCAGAAGAGTCTTCAGAAGAACGAAAACCCAAACCACATATAGAAAAATGACCAGAAGGCCTCGGAGTCATGTCAGAATTTTATTAAATCGAACGTGGGCTATTGAGCTTTGTTACGTTGCAGTCCGCGAATACAGCCGTCTCTTCTCGCATTTTCAAGTCTTAACATCGGGGAAAGATAACAGGAGGCTGCATTCGCGGACTACAAGACTCCTAAACAGATAACGACTGTTTGTACTATAGTCCCTTTCGCACACCAATAATGGCACGGTCACTTCCTAACCAAACAAACAAATTATTTACAAAACAAAAGACGAAACGAAAAGTATAGTTGGTAGACCTAGAGAAAAGTGGACAGTTCTGCTAATACTGGATTGCTTTCAAAATGAATTTTTCGGGATAAAACGTCCACGTATGGTATCTGCCTTTGCTTTAAAACAATACGATGTACAAACTAGATAAAGGCCATCATGAACACTAAGAAACACTTTCAATTACTTTAAAATACCACAAAGTTACATTTTTATTCGGTAGATCGTGCGTAAGGACCCGATATCTCGGGCTGTTTTAAAGAGGCGGAAGTAGCCTCCGGTCCCTCTGAAACAAAGTCCTAAACCCGTTCGTTTTTTCAATATCACTAACTACTACTAAAACTAGTACTTAAGTATTTTTGCATTTCCTTTTTTTCTTCAAAAATAAAAATGAACCGGCTTATTTCTTACTCAGGTAGCATATGACAGCCTGCTTAAGGTTTTATCCCACGCCAAGCAGTCTAAAAGCTGAATAGTACCGGGTATTACGTCTCAAGTTGTTTGCTTCTTTAACAAAACGCAGAAGCTTTTTTGACAAAAAAAGCGTCGGGGTTCTGTCGACGTTAGCAGTTGTTTCCCGACAAAACTGCGGCGTCTGACAAAAAGTATTTACGCGAAGCCATCCCGTGAAATACAACTTGACTTTGTATTAGTAAACTTTGGGATGTTCGTAGCATAGACAAAATATAAGGCAAAAGGCGAGAAGAAAGAAAAACTAGAAAGCACGACTTAAGTTGTACGTATTAGCTGGATATCGTAAGCTTATTTCGTGGGGTTGAAGTACTGTCTTAATATATTCAACGGTCTTTAATCTCTCTCTTAATTCGCTTGGATAGTCGACCGAACACCAGGCCGCCAACGAAAATAAGCGCCAAGCACGTCGCGAAAATAATGAAGAAGTAGTTCTTAGAAGGCGATGATGATATGGCTAAGGCAAGATCGCCAAGAGTTTCTGGTGGTAGAATCTATGAAACAAGAAAGCAAATTTATCATTAGTTGCGTGACAGCCCAGGATGTCATTTACGCCAATCTGGGCGGAGGTGGAGCTTTTTTGTGTTCTTGAATAAAATGACTTGCTACCAGCATTCTATGCGTGTTCTTTTAATATTAATAACTCTCTGAAAACACGGGAACGATCCACCAAAAACAAAACAAAACAAAACAAAACAAAACAAAAAAAGAAAAAGAGAAGAAGAACAGAAGAAACGGTTAAGAAAAGGCAGTAAACGAGTTACGAAGCGCCCTGATACGCTAAACTTTAAATGACAAAGCGCCTGTATTTTCAAGTAACTTGGCCCCTTTTAGACCCTCAGAAGTGAGAGAAAGACGCGATCACAGATGGTTTCAAAGATTTAAGAGACGTTTACCGCTGTGCTATCACAGCAAGAGGAAAAAAAAAACAAGTGTCCGTGAAAGAGGAAAACAGGCGTAAAGACAATAAAGGGGTAGAGAGATTTCCACCTTCAAAGGTATCAGAAAATGAGAAACGAAATTGATACTCGCTATCACAGATAATTTGAAAAATTTAAAAGCCTGAGAACAGACCCTTGAGACACTACAAAGGAACAACGAATGATCCAACCAAACGAAGTACCGCCTCTTCTGTAGAAAGCAATAGGAAGCGGAAATATTGGACAAGCGGGGGAGGGGGTCTGGTTGAAGAGTGCGAGCGCGACGGTTGTTCACTTTCCTTCGCATTATCTCCGCTTCGCCTTCTCAAGAGCCTGCTAGACAGCCGTTTTTAGAGTCGTCGCGCAACGCTCCCCTACCTCCTTAAATACCCATTTCAACTTTCACTACATTCAAACTTCCTTAAGCATAGTAAAACTCGTTTTTACCATTAAACTTTCTTCAAAAAGGTTAAAACCGCAGATGGTAAATAAACTTATTCCTACCTTTGCAGCCAATTCCCACATTTTCAACCGAGATGACAAATGAATCAGACATTCTCTATCAAAGCGAGCTGGGTTCGAGTCATGAGCTTCTAGAAGACACTTCATTACTGCATAAACAAAAAGAAAAGTAGAAAAACATGAGCAGTGAAAGTCGTCTCCCAGAGTCGTCAGAGGCAAAGTAAATTACAACGGAAAGAATAGACGTGTAAAAATAAACTAAATGACATAAACCGGGCACTCAAATGGCCGCATCCTGGCACCCTTAACGAAATCATGGCGTTGGTGCTTTCGTAGGGTTTCTACAGTTTTAAGCTTTTCACACAAAGAAAATGAACTTTGAATCGGGCCGCTTTGAAACTTGACCATAAGTTTCCGAATTCAATTGATGCGAAGATACCTTTGATATTTTGAAAAAGATAGCAAAGAGCGTGGTATAGCCCTTTGATGGCCTGTTTACTTGGAGGTGGGGGACCCCAGGTAGGTGAGGTAACCCGCCCGTCCATATTATCTCTCATTTTAATTTGATCACGTTTACAATAATGATCACCTCCATGTAAAAAGGCCCTAAGTCTGTTTGTAATCCTACTTATTTTTACCTTTTCCTTTTCCAAAAGGGATATCTGAACAGTGCCGTTTGATATCATTAGCACATGCCTTATATAGCACAGGGTCCGCCTGGATGTCTGTGCGACCCTCTCTCATTTGACGAACTATTTCCTACAAAATAATCAGAACAAAAATTTGGCTCCAGGACAATAATCCTCTTTAGAGGTAAACAGGAGTTACGCTCCTACGATGTTAGCCGAAAATTTCCCAAAGAAACACGTTGCTAACTCGCGTGGCAGGCGTCAAAAGAGACAAACGCTGGGGGTGGGGGTAGGGGACGAAGCAAAAGCCACGTAGGTTACACATTGCCAGCCCACATTCTGGATTACAGTCAAACCATGCTTTACGGACACCCGCGTAATACGGACACATCGTTATTTCGGACAGTTTTCTTTGTCCCTGGGGGAAAGAAATCCCTTACATTCTTCCTAAATTCAACCCGCTTTATACGGACACCCCGTTACTACGGACACTTTCTATGGTCTCTCAGTGTCCATATTAACGTGGTTTGACTGCACAGACAGTGATCATTGAGCATTAACAGCGTCAGATGGGAGACTGTTCCATACAGGTATGCAGCGGGTAAACGAGCAGTACCCACCTTCTACTCGAAAATAGGCGCTGAAGAACATGATTAATTAATGCACCCTTCACTGGAAATCTACCAAAAAAACTTTAAATTGTGCCTTGCGAGTTTCATGCCGGGGTTCGGGAACTAAAAGCCGAAATTATCATTACGTATTTTTTGGCGTTGCAAAAACTCTAACAGGTTAGAAATTGTGTTGAGGTTTGGGTATTTAATATTTTTATCACGTGATTTGGTGTCATCAAATAAGCGACCGATAGAAAACTTGGCACACACAGGAACCAAACTTTTCTTATGATGCACTGCAAACGTACAGTAATATAACCACAGTTTATCATATGGCTACCATAGTACGCGCGCTCTGATTGGCTGCCTTCTTGTAATGACCGTGCATTATGTTCTGTAATGACTGGGCATTACTACCTAAGTGTCCAAGCCACAATCTGTTTCACTTGATAGTGGACATCCATTAAGGGCATCCGCTGACTAGTGTCAAATGACTGTATCGCGGGCTCAAAATCACAACTTATTAAGATGAAGTGTTTTTTAAAAGCTATCCGCTGGCCATATGTTGTTATTAATTGATCGAGGGCTCAGGCCCATAATGAAAAAGCCATATAACACACTCGAACCTCTCGATATGGACACCTCTCCAATGTGGACAGTTTCCTCTGTACCGACAAAATTCTCACACATTTCCTCTTAAAAAAACCTCTATAATACGGACCCTCTCTAACACGGACAACGGACACAAAATCTCTGCCCTCGGGAGCAAATTCATAAAAACTTAACCTCTTTATTATGGACACTCCGGGGACCAGGTGTCGATAATTTGCGGTACGTACCATCTCCTGTCGGCGGTTACACCAAAATTTACACTTTAATCAGTCAGCGATACCAGTACCAAAACATGTCAAAACTTACATTTATAATTGCAAATGCAGTAATCGAAAAAACTGTACTAACTGTACTAACCGTACCTCTCTAATACGGACACTTCGCTCTGTCCCTTCGATGTCCGTATAGAGTGTTTTCACATGACGTCACGGCGGCCATATTGGTGTCCCAAAACAACGAAACGGCGGCCATGTTGGTGTTCCAAACTAATCCTGTGGGAGTTGGACTCTTGTTTTGTAAAAACTTTCTCAGTTTTGTTCGATAAATTTGCATGGATGAAGGCCACGTGAGTGAAAACGCTTTATTAGAGAGGTTCGACTGTAAATAACTTATTAACCTCGTCCGTTTGGTCATTACAGGGAAATTTCAGACCTTGGCCTTGAAACTTGTTTACAAATTTCCATTTTTCCTGACTTGGCAATCTTTATTTTCTAGACTTAGACCAAGTCGGGAAAACTAGTTTACAAATTTCACGACTTTCTCAATAATTCAAGACTTAGTGCGATCGATACAAATGGATCGATTGATCTTATACTGGCTACGTCCTAAAGCGAGACTTACCACTCGACAATTCTTCCTTGTCACTGATCCTAAATGCGACTTCAGACATTCTTCTACTGCAGACGGTGGCGAACCAGCACAAAACTTTTTGATCTGGCCGGGAAAAAATTTACTGTAATGTAACACGTGATGCAATGCAAAAGCGTAACTACATCAAAGACAGACAAAGTGCCTGCATCGATGAAGCCATTCTATCCGTTTAAAGTACACTTGCCCAATAAGATGGCTGAGCAAAAAAGACGGCGAACCTTGCGTGACAAGCCTGACAATAATTACGTTTAAAAAGATTTTCCGTTAAACTTTAGCTTCCTTTAAACGCACATCATTTTGTACCGAAGACAGAACACGGTAATGTTAAGAGAAGATCACGACAAAACACCCAAGCAAAACCGACTGACACATACAAACGTTCTGCCGCCCTCTTGCGCAAGCCCACTTATGTGAGAGCTGGAACGCGGCGATGCACTTATCGCATTGACCGCGAATTGTAACTGAAAATGGTTTGACGTCGTCAAGACAGTTGGTTTCTGATGGGGTGGTGAGAATTATCGTACACAGACAGTACCCAGCACTTAAGTCTTGTGGTGTATTATCACACCTCCCTTCACACAATTGAACAGGTGTGATCTCCCTCTATCACAAGTTAAAAATAGGTGTAATTTAAGATTTTAATTTTCTACAAGCAGACAAAAATCTTCCCCCAAATTTTCACAGTAAAATCAGTGTCAATCAGGCTCATCAAATGTTCCCTTTAGTGAAAATACTGTAGTTTCCTTTGAACTCAATATCATATATTTCCAGATCCAGAAACAAAGAAAAATAAAATTTACACCAAAGATGAAATTAAACCATGACATATACCCCCATCCATTAACTTATGATCACCACAACGATTTCTTGACGAAGCTCACGCCATTGTTCGCAACAACAGGTAGCTAATCACTATCTATCACATAAAAGTACACACAAAGTCGTTTACCATTTGTTAAAGGCTAGTTACACACCTCTCCTTCGCACTCCTCTACAAGTCTTGTATCCAGTCTGAAGTCTTTTGCAGCTTGACGAATGAGTCGTTTAGTATATTCTTGACACTCTTCAGACAAGCGCTATAATGAATCAAACAGTAACTATGTTCATCGAATGTTTCTTATACCAGCCAATACACAGACAAATTATTTTTTTCTGTAGTTACCGGCTAGTCGAACACACTTGGAATGTTGGGATAGCACTTTACCCATAACCCACGCGGTTTCTTTGATCATTTATGATTGATTTTAGTGTTGCTCAGCCATAAACTACCATAGCATCGATTTATTTCCCGCATCTCGCCCCAGTAAGCATACAATGAAAAGACCTTAGGGCCAATAATACAACCAAAATAAGACGCGTCCTACACAAGGCTTCTTAGCATGACAATACAATAACAATACAATAATAAGTTCATCTCCAGCATTGCACACATTGAAAGGCCAGGATACTGGGTACACAACCGTTTAAATAAAAAAAATATTAAAAAAGAAATGTCGGCTGTTGAAATGCAAGTGCAAGTTCTAGCAACAAAATTACATTTTTTACCATGGATCACCAGACAAAGGAGCCTTACCTCATAGTTTTTCTTGAGACATCCAATGGTTTTTCCCTCTCCTGTAGGAATATCCTTGCAAAATTTAGGAATGTCTAACCTGCAGAACTTCATCAACTGCGGATTAAGCCTGACGTCTGTAATATAACAGAGTGTACTTCAATACGTGCGCGTGGAAAAGCAACCTTGTTAACGAGATTATAGACTGTTTTTGAGTCCTCTATTTTCCCGTAAGCGGGTATGGATGGGAGGGGGGTACAAATGTCAGTTGTGAGTTGAACTTGGGCCATTTGTCAGTTGTCAGTTAACCCCATCCGCACCCTCCGGTAAGATCGTCGAGATCAAGCGCCTGCCCTAACAGGGGGCCATCTTGGTTTCACATGTACCAAGTCTAGCATGAGGAGGAGTATCAAATCTACTAAGGGGTGGGGGATGGTTTCGGAGGAGGCGCCTCCCTCCCCCACCACTATAAACCCTGGGGTCTGCCCCTCGGTACATTTAAAGCCAATATGGCCACTCTTAACCGTAAGCGCTACATCTTGACGATTTTACAGAAAAAATGACTGCGAACAGCCTACCGAAATTCAGGCCTCCATTTCTTGTAAATTTTATATCTTTTTTCCTTCAAAAGAAGGTAGTCACTTTCAAATAACGTAGAAGCAATCGAAATTCATGATGGGTTGAACAAATAGTCTTGTATTTGAATGGTTTCACTTTTGCTTCTCCTTGCCCTTTTATCTCAAAACAACATTGATTGCTCCTGCGTAACATCAAACCTTACAAAGTACTAGAAAATCTGCAGAAACGACGTGAAAACGATGACGACGCAGTGTAACTTTTGTATATAAATTCTTCATACCACTACTAAAACAAATGTATGGAAGAGAAAATGCGCAGTGGGGGGTGTTGCAATATATTGAAGTAAACGTACCTTGGGATTGTCTAATTTGTCTTTTAGTTATCATATCACTGCAGCTAAAAAAGGAAACAAGAAACTGTATCAGTACATGAAGTGGATACAGGCGCTATCCTGAACTACACGAGTCTAATGATATTTGCGAACACATGAAAATTTATCTGCTGCTTCCGACCACATTTCAATAGGGAGCTTAAGCAACGACGACGGCGACGGCGACGGCGACGGCAACGAGAACAGTAATAAAAGCAATTGGTTTAGGACCTCTTCACATGAGCCTAGTTGACCGGGCTGATCTGGTTTGCGGAAACAATTTCGCCTTCGGTTCATATGGGAATTTTCAGCCCGGATTCCGAGATGACAAGGCCGATAATCCTGTGGATGAGTTCCGGCGCGAAATTTGAGAAATAAAGCAAAAATGGCGAAAAACAAGAATTATGACTTTTGCGCCTATCATAGCTTTGGTAACTCTCAAAGTTGTATCACTGTAGTTAAATGGGATGCTTATGATGTGAAAAATACAGCAGGCATAAGTGGCAAAACGATGCCACCCCAGATTTCATCGCGCTTTCATCCCGGTAACCGGGCTGAAGTGCTCATAGGACAAAAGTTTCAGCCCGCTTACCGAGATCGCGGTTGGAAAAACCGAGGCCTCGGGAACCGAGCCAGCCCATCCTCCCGTATCAACACAACGACGATTTTTAGCGCAACACAGCGTTGCAACATTGTTGCGACATTGTTTCGAATGGTTACAACATTCAGCGTGCAAAGAAAGTACTGTCCGATAGCCCGGGGCTAGTGGATTTTGCTATCGGGCTAGTGAATTCTGTTTTTAACTTGCCCGACGGGCAAGTGATGTTTTATGAGGAATTTGAATAACAGAAGAACAAAAAGTGTTTGGGGCTAGTTGAAATGACATCTGGGGCTAGTAAATGCTAGCTTCAGCTTGCCCGAAGGGCAAGCTGTAAAAATGATTTTCTTTGCACCCTGAACATTGTTCCAGCATTGCAACACTGTTGCACTAAAAATCGTCCTTGCGAATCGTCCCGTGTAACATTACCTTTAGAATGGCAAAACAACAACTTTGCACGTGTCACTGCACGACTACCACGTGAAACTTCCTAATTTCACCATTTATAGAGGACGCGAACACAAGACAACAACTTTGTTTATCTTTTTCCAAACTTTGATGCAGTCCTTTAGCATCCAACTCCAAAAACATTTGCCAACATTTGACGAAGTAAACGAGGTGGAATGAGCGAAATCAAGTTTGAAGCAACGCCAACTCACTTTTTAATTAAGGGAAGTTTTTGTAGCCGTCGCCGTCGTTGTTGTTTAAGGTGGCTCGATACAGTTTTTCAGGGTCAATACCTCGCAAGGTTGACCATAAACTACATCGCCAGAAACAACGATTTGGAAAAATTGCCACCACAATTGTATTAGATAAAGATGAAACTTTGTTATGAAGCGGGTTGCAATGACATCGAAGTTGTCATAGCAAAGAGATGACGCCATTACCTATGACTCCCTGTTGCCTCAGTGCGAACATAATGAAAGAAACCACAAAAGCTTGTCCTAGGACATAGCTGTTGGAAAATCTTGCATCCCTGACATCATATTGTCGAGGTGCATTATGACTATACCTTTTATCAAATTCTGGTTTGTGTTTGTTCTCCTTGAGGCAAGAAAACATTTCTGAAGGTTCCACATCATTGCAAAACATCTAGAAAACAAAAAGGAAAGAATTGTTGGGAAGGTAAACCAACCTTTCCCCTACTTACCCCTTCCCTCTCCTCCCCTAACCCGGACAAAACTAACAGACACCTCCTTCAGAAGAATTTAGACCACTTTTAGTTCACGATGACACGTCATTGAAAGCCTAGTGTGAGTTAGATTGCAAAACAGCCCGTATTTTTGTATGAAAATCGTGCGTTTTGTAAAACTCGTTTGGTCTAGGCGTGTAACTCTGCCTCAATATACATATAAGCTAAAATGGAGTTAACAAAAGTTTTTACTTCAGGATCTAAGGTAATGTATTAACTTTTCAAGCACCAATATCCACATACAAATTCTCCAGAACGACCTGCAAACATTTCCTTAAGGTACTAATTGGGAGAATTTAACAGAAGATTAAAACATTCTCCCTTTGGTGATCATTTTAGTAATTTTCCTAACCTTTTCTCTTGATGATGTATGGATATTGTTAGGAGAAAATTGATGTTAGTCACTCTTGGGACCTATAAGTTTGAAAGGGTTCTACTAACCTTGATCATTTTCTTGCAAGGTCGTCTTAATTTGTAGTCTAACTCGGGGTCTTCTATCTCTTCCTCCTGTGCAGAAATAAGAAATATTTTATAGGAAATATCACCGATAAAACAGTTACTGGGTACACATCGCTTCAACAACTACAGCAATTTGATTGAAATAAAATTACCCCAAGCACGACCAATCAGAAATGCTACACAGATCTGGGTAGTGACACTTCATCAGTATGGAATTTCCGCGCCCGTTCCTCTGCTGTCATTTCGCGGGGAAACCAGGGGTGTCGTCGCCAAAAGGCGGCTTTTTTTGTAATTAATCTCATCTCTGCTAAGGATCATAAACTTTTAAATGTTATAAATACCTCACGCTCGAATAAGGCGTCTTTGCAAGAGCCTGATAACTCTCTTCTATGATCCCTAAGACACTCCAGTACCTAAGAGAATGCAGACGGATGTGTTGGAGTTAAACGCCATGATCAACTTCAACTTCAACCTTACTGCGTGAAAACAGTCATGGACAATGAATAAATCATGCTGCCCTCAAAATTCCTCTTTCCACAAGTTTAAAACACTCTGACAAGAGAGTTGAGAACTCCTCTATGTAATCTAGTAAAGATTATTAAAATCATCTTTACTTCAGTGCTGCCGTCTTACAGATATTCACAAAAAAGGAAAATTCATTACGCATTTCAACAGTGCACAAGTAACAGTCGTGCACATCGCTGCAAGCACTGAACTCAATGGATTAACAGAAAACCAAGGGCTTAAGTTGCCATAATTCATAACAACAAGGGAAATTCTTTACACATGCAATAGTGCAAAATTATCAAATGCATCGCAATGCATCAAAGATGGGTGCCCTGTTTGGTTGAGGTTGTCCACTGTGACCAGCCAGCCCCTAAACAGTGAACTATCCCATGTCTAAAATTGATAGTTAATTATTGCATAAAACATAGAGCATTTTTTGTAAATAACCTATATATTATATATATTCTGTCTTGGCCACACAAAAAGCATCAAAAAACACTTTCCAGGCCACTACACTCAAATTTGAAGAAAATTCAAGGACTTTTCAAGGACTTGCACAGAAATTTAAGGACTTTTCAAGGACTTCCCTAAAATTCAAAGACTTTTCAAGACTCTGCGAACCATGTGACCACAGAGAAGGCGCTGTAAAATCTCAAGAGCCCAGCAAATGCCCAAAGACCGCCCCATATACGATTAGTGTTAGTGAGCATACTAAACAGGAGGGGAGAGAAAAGAGGACAACAAAACGTTTGTGCGTGACAGACGTGACAGGGCTATTATTTGCGGGTTTTGTCGTGATCTTTAATTAACCTTGATGTGTTGTGGTCCTACAAAGAGATCTTTTGCAAGGAAGGTGAAGTTTGGCGGGAGATTGTTCAAACATAAGTACTGTCACGCTGCCACAAAAGGTTTGCCGTCTTCTTTCCCTCGTCCTCCTTTTGCGTAAGTTCACTATTGCCTAACCTCGCCTAAACTACATAATGCAGAAAGGGCAAATAAACGGAGACAAAAAGGTTTTCTCACCCTTGCTTGTCCTTTAGGAGCGTTGGCACAGAGCCTATTGATGTCTCCCATGCACTGGGCAATTATAATAGGATCAAAGCGCACATCTTCGGACTGAAAAGGAAAACATACAATTAACTATAACTTACAAATAAGGGGGAGGGTTTAAAAATTACCGTATTTCCTCCAATAAGGGCCCGGGCGCTTATCTAAAATAGCCCATATTACATTTACAGCTTGAAACGAGGCTGAAGTTGACCTTGTCTTGAAACAATCCTTCCTGCTTTATCATGTAAATGATGTTATTCTTAAGCTAACTAGTACTTTTGAAGCAAAATTTACATTAGAAAAGGAGGGAGGTTTGTATCAAAACAAGGTCAACCTCATCCTCACGTTCGCTCAAGGGCTAGGACACTAAGCCCATAACTTTAAAATGCCCTATTACGGCTAGAAGAGGGGGCGCTTATCGGAAGGAGAGCGCTTAATCGAAGGGGTAGGTGGGGTGGGGGTGGGGGGACGTTTATAATAGTAATGTTAAGTTAAAATTATAGCCTTTCGTTTGCGAAAATAGTAGCTGTAATCGATCTTACCGTAGTCCCACTTAACACTCGTATGTATCATTATGGATGTTTATAAATTAATGATTATCTTGTCAACCTCGAGATCATCCTCGTCAATGATGGGCAGATCTATGGTCATACCAAACTGTTTCTTCCACAAACTCAAAAAGTTGCAACCGATCGGAGAAAAGAAGTGATGACGTCACAAAAAATAAATTTGTGAAAGTTAGTTACCGTATATCCTTTATTAACCAGCACCTCTCAAATAAGCCCCCTCACTAACAGAGGATTTGAGATATTTACTGAGTTAGTCAATTAGTTAGTTAAGGTACGGAAAAGCGGGCAACTTGTCTTGCAACATTGCTGCAAAACGAGTTGAATAGCGATGTTGCGCGTTTTACCAAACACATCAAACCTGTCTTGCAACAAATCAGGTTGTTAACAGGTTTGAACGTGGGTGGTAAAATGCGCAACATCGCGATTCAACTTGTTCTGCAGCAATGTTGCAAGACAAGTTGCGCGTTTTTTGTTGCCCGTTTTTTCGTACCTTTAGTTAGTCAGTTAGTTAGTTATTTAAATAGTTTAGTCGAACGCTCGCTCGAACAACATGGATTATCCCTCGCCAGTCACTTTGGTCTAGCATTGCCGTTCTGAGTTCTCCGTTGGCGGTGAACCCAGTGTCACCAAGCAGAGTAAGTATGTACATGATACTAGGTGCTAAGTCTTCCTCTCTTAGTTTGTCTGTGTTGTGGCTTCCACAACACAAGCTTCGATACCTCCTTTTTGTGTCTAACTAACACAATGCCAGGCTACTCTTATTCTTCTTTGCCTGACCTTGCTAGAAAGCTTTGGGGTTGCTAAACACATACAGAAATAATAAGAGAAAAATGTCCTCTTGCCAAAAACCAGCCTGTAAATTGGTGGGGAGATATAATCACTGTTGTGCTCCTATGACTCCATATAAACCCTTTTAAATTAGGCCTGGATCCGGTTCAATTTTAGAAGCATTTGTTAGGATTGTCCAGAGCATTGCGATGCTTAACACTGCCAGACACTTTGCATCTTGAATTACATGAAAGGATCTCCTTAAGCTCACCTCTTCTTCCTTCTCAACCCTCAACTCTCGTCGACATTTTTCCGAAACCTCAGGTTCGTCTTCATTTATGATAGCATCACGTATCTTCTTACTCAAGCATTCCACAAGTTCATACCTTCAAACAAGAAATGTTAACTTCACCCACATGGTCTAAATACAGTGAAAATCCACTAGTAAGACCCTGCATTTTCCCAGGTTAGCCTAAATAGGTTCTTTTATTAATGACAATCAGCCCAAATTTAGGATATTTAAGTTGTTGAAATTCAGCTTATTCCTCTAAGGTACTTAAATAAAATATGCGTACCAGTTTAGTATGTAATGTAAAAATGCCTATACGAAGAAGAGTTGAAGCACTTCCAACATGAATTTTGAAACATCCTTGTCTTATAATGCTTTATCTTATTTGCCAAGTGTACAGAATTTTTTACATAAAGATTTAGCAAAAAATAACTTGTTTCTAGGCTAAAGAGATAGCAAATAACTTCGTTACAGTGAACACATTTTGCCAGTCCCTGGGCCCTTCGTTATATCGAGGTTCCACTGTATGTATCTGTTAACAAATTCCCTCCAGTAATGTTTTAAGGAAATATATGGAGATCAGTCTGAAGAATTGTACGGGGATATTGGGATTTAAGAGTTAAAGAACTGCCCAACTAGTGCCCATTACGGCTTACAACCCGCCACATATTAACTCCCAGTTATAAGCCCAAAAAATTACGTCCTACTATAAGCAACCTCTAGCTTGTACTGAAACGAATTCCACGTTGAAGACGCTTGAAGCTTAACTAAAAACCAGTAAATGCAAATCTTATTTTGTTCAGCACTGCTATAGTTATAAGCCCCCTTGGATATAAGCCCTTCCGTTTACAACCCCTTATAAAACCCTTGCGAAGATGTACAGGCCCAGGGCTTATAAGCGACAGTTAACGGTATTTACAACCGGGCCCGAGGAGGTCAGTGATATAAATGATAACTACACCACCACACGACTCAGTTCGACGTTAAAAATTATGGATGTCGAAACTGGCGTCATGCGATTCAACAGCAGTCCCGTTCGGGACTACACTAGGGAACTTAAGATAGAGACGTTTTCGGGGCGACGGCAACTTCAACCGGACGTGACATCATCATTTGTTGGATATTGCGCATGCTCGTGCTCACCACCTTGCCGTCGTGGTCCCGTCGGCGACGTGAAACTGGTCTGTTTGGCGTTGTGGCGAAAACGTGAGTATTTAACTTTCATTTCAATCAGGTTTGTTGCGTTTAGCAACCAATATTTTGCAGATTATCGTTCTTAAATTGTCCTTGTTTTCTTTGAGGCACATTTCAAGTTCGATTTCCAAGCTCTGTTATCTAAACTTACATCTTTGAATGTTTCTATGTTTTCATGTCACACGGTCAAGATCCAACTTGGCAAACAGCCAACCGTAAGCGAGCTTGACATGGACAAAATTTTCCTACGAGCCAAATAAAAGTATCCAGACAAAAAATATGAACTCCGATATTTCAATTGTGTGTTTTTAGTTCGCTCTTTTCGTTAGAATATCGTATAAATGAAACGCATTGAAAATTATATAGAATAGTAGGTAATACCATGTACTAACTCGGCGTGGGAATACTGAAATAAAGTTGATACCGTTGTTGTTGTTGTTGTTGCATGCAAGTATTTCCCGGGAATTATTTCAATACCAAACTAAGAATACGGTTCCTTGGTAGCATTTTAATGTTCCTGTAATTTGCAAGGCTTCGGCAAGCCTGTGGAGATCATTATTTTCAACACGAAATTCTGCCTTGAACTCAGCTGCATCCCGTATGTTTTTTAGCGTGAACGGATCGTAACTGTCCCGAGGAAAATCGGGATTTTTGGACTCATAATTTTCCCACAAAACGAGAAACTCTTCATCCGATACATGTTGTCTGCATAGCAAATATTTATTCTCTTAATTCTTTATGTGAAGCCATATTTTCCTCTTCGGTATTCTTCTAATTAAAGGCGCCATCCTTCTGAGTTCACTGCGATCTTAATGTTCTATTTTTGACGGGAAGCGACGGCTGCCTTAGTTCCAGGCTTTCTCTGCCAGTCCGGTCGCCGTCGCCCCGAAAACGTCTCCATCTTAAGTTCCCTACTCACCCCAACGGATGGGGTCCTTGACGTGGCTCGATACAGTTTTTCAGGGTCAATACCTCCCAAGTTTGAGCATAAACTACGTCGCCATAAACAAGCATTTAGAAACATTGCCACCTTAACCCATTCGCCCCTGAACCGCCCGTAACCGCCCGTGCAGATCCAGGTCCTTTTTACCCTTTGTGACGTCATCAGGTTTAACGGTCAAGGACAACTTTGTTCGCTAACTTGTGCAGAGTGAAGAGATCTTTCAAACCATACCAGAATGAGCACAATTCAGTCAAGGACACCGGAGAAAGAAGCAAAAAACCACGTGACAAGGACCTGAAAATCTCCATGAAAATCTTGTTCCATTACCCACCTACCTTTCCTTTCACCTAATCCTAAGATCCTAAAAGCTTTCCTAAAAACTCTTCCCACCAAAATGAAGCCTACTAAATGCCCAGCAAGAGAAAAAAAAAATGAGGCAAGAAAGGCGAAAAAAGAAGGGAGGAGAGAAAGCGAAAAGTAAAAGTCAAGACTGCTGTGTCACTTTTAAACCTGAAATTTTGCTTTCTGCGCATGCCCGAACTTCGCAAGCTGATATTTTGCATCTGGATCAGAAGGCCGCCAAGTGTACGACCTGTAAACCGGTTTGTGGTAAGTTTTAGCTCTTTATAGCACGACAGTGACCACAAAACCACTCGACCAGCTTCAAAACGCGTTTTTCGGCAAAATCTCCAGGAGCGAATGGGTTAATTGACAACACCTCAATTGACAACAGAATAGACTATAATGGGGTAGCGTTTCTGAAAGGCCAAGAACACATATCCAGCAATCCCCCGGGGTATAATCCACCTACTTGTGTATGACGTGACTCACGGTAATTTCTAACTATTCGTTGTTTGAAGTAAGAGGGTCCCCAATAGGGTCCTTCAATCTCGTAATCCCGACTTAAAATTTCGTGCAATTCCGTAATCCCGAGGGTTTTTTTGGCGTCCCACCTCCCGCGCATACTTTCAATACCGAATCTCGCCTCGATTTTGCTTTTAAATACCGAATTCCGAGGTTCAAATAAGAGAAATCCCGATCCCGTAAAACCCATTGAGGACCCTCAAGTAACTTACTTGCTTGTAACTTTCGGGCACAACTGCTGCGCATCTTTCTTGCAAGCTTTTTTAAATTCAGCAGAAAACCTGAAATCTTTCATTTCGATCTAATGGAGAAAATGACAACATTGCTTAAGCCCATATCCTGTACCAGCCTCTCAGATATTATAGAACTTTAGATTCTAAGCCGAGAACATTAACAACGAGTATGACATTTTGCCAATACTGAGTAGTGCTCGCGCGTGAATCGAACCACCCCCATTTTGGCGGGAAAACGCCAGAGCCGTCGTCATTCCACTACGAGTTTTAGCTAGAAAATCGCAATGGCGAAAAAACGTTATCAAACGTTGGAAGTTTTATTATTTTGTGATGCGGGCAGGGCTTAACCTCCTTCAATATAGAAAACAGTGCTAACTTTTCTGGTGAATCAACAAGTACAATGAAGCTTTCCGGGGTGTCCTGTTCCGGTGTTTTTTTGAGAATACGCGAAAAAACCTTCAGTCAAATCTCACACTCGCAGCCGTTCTCGTCCCCGAATCTAAAGGTCTCTAGTAAGGACGTCGCGAAGAAAAGATCAAGAGAAAATAGAACCCGAGTAGTCTCCGCGAATTTTTGGATGGGTTTTCCCAATCTCTGCACATTGGAGCCTGGAACAGGCTAGTTTAAGCCAAACCAGAGCAGACAAACGCTCAGCTATTTACGTAGCGCTAGGGAAAAATAATGGAGGAAAATTTTACATGTTTTGCGAAAAAGAAATAGCCCAGTCACTGCCTAAAATATAACAAGATACAGACCACTGCTATTTGAAGAATAAATTATCTGCTAAACTAAACATCTCTTTGAATCCAGAATTTATCGAGGTACAGACATCGATGGAGGTATAACGGGGATGCATGTTAAAGAATTTTTTAGGTACATCTATGAACTATCTGTTCGCAGAAGGCTCTCGGCCTTGGCGGATAAAACCCTCCTCAATCTGCATGATTTTATAATTCTTCATATCATTGAAAAAAATGACTTTACAGGGGTAGCACAATTACCGGTAACCCAGTAGTTTTCATTGTGGTACTCAAATTAGGACGGAAACAAACATTACGAATCCCAACTGGCAGGAGGCAATCACTTTGCTATTAGGGAGCTTATGCAACGATCACGGCGACGACAGCGAGAACGTCAATAAAGCAATAGGTTTGGGTTAGCAAAACAACAACTTGGCAAATGCATCACGCTTTTTTACACATTTCTTTGCCGTCATTGCACTACTACGACGTGAAAGTGCGTGATTTCACATTTTCTGGAGGACGTGAGTACAATACAACGACTTTCTTTTTCTTTTCCTGAACTTCCGTAGAGTCTTTTAGAATTCAACTCAAGAAAAAATTGCCAGCATTTGACGAATTGAACGAGATGGAACAAGCTCGATAAAGTTTGAATCAGCGCGGATTTACTTTTCAAGTGACGTTTTCATAGCCGTTGGCGTCGTTTTGCTTAAAGAGCTCACCATTTACAAGCGTGGCCGAGGAAGTGGAACTCGCGACTACTGAGAACAAATCCAGCTTGGGGATAGGGCGGGGACTGAACTCAGGGCCTCTGGAATGCAATTCCAGCGCCTTAAATGGGCTGTGTCACGGCAGTCCAGATCATTTTGTTTAATTTTGCCAGTTACTCGCCGTCAATCGCAATGGAACTCAAAGTAAGCAAAAAAATTACATGTAAATGACAAAGTCAGAGATTCGACACAAAAAAATATGTCTCCTGAGCATTATTTTTGAAGTTGCAAACAGCAGAGATCAACTTTGAAAAACTTTTAGGCTGAACACTTTTCAAAAACCCTTTTTTCAATCCGTTTTAATCTTCTTCAGTTTTACCCATCCGTAGCATCTGTTGAATCTGTTGTGTTATTTCGACCTTCCTTTAATGTTTTAGGCGGTTATTTTTATGTTTCTCTTGGATTTAACAGGCATTTTGTAATACCTAATTTGGCTGAATTTCGTGACACAGCTCCTTTAACCGCTTGGTCAGTTGCGCTGCTGAATTCAATCATCGCTAATTAACTCTATTTCCTTACCAGTTGCCAATGTTCAATAGAAGCACGACACTTCTCGTCCATATCGTGATCATTCTTGTGTTCAACCAGACACGGCAGAACTCCTTCAGTGTTTCCTTGTGCGACAACATCTCCACAGAATTTGGTCACCATCCCAGAGCAGGCACGCACCATTGTTCTATCGAGTTTATAATCCTATACAAGATAAGCAAAAGGTGTTAATCAAACAGCAAATGGCTTAACTTTCTAGGAGTCTCTCCACAGTTTAGGTTAAAGGGGCGACCACCGCATAACACTATTTGCTGTCATTTAAAAAAGCTACATCTTATCTTTGAATTCCAAAAATAACGATCCAGATTTGTTATTATGAGGCATTGAAACGGTTTCTTGTGATCTGTTGCAAGGGATGGGAAGAATAGAAATGGACTTTTAATGCTACGCCAGTATAAAGTTATTGTTCGGGTTAGTGCTATCTTTTTTACGGAGCATTTTGTGTATAAGCATTTAAGACACTTAATAATGACTTCAGCACAGAAGTGACGTCTAGGACCAATATTCTCTTAACACTGCTCCTTTATACGGACCAGTCATCGCGAATCCGGATATTAGAGAGCTTTAGATTTGAGAACGGAGGATGACTACGAGTACGAGATTTTACTTAAAAGTTTTTTCGCGTATTGTCGAAAAATATTCAACCCGGAAAGCTTCATTGTACTAGCTATTTTCCACCTGAAAAATTGGTGCGGTTATTTTTATTGAAGAAGGTTTAACCCTTTCTCGGTTGCAAGATGATAAAACTTCTAAAATTGGATACCTTGTTCTCGCCACTACGACATTCTCGCTAAAACCCGTAGTAGAATGACGACGGCTACCACCTTTTCCGGCCAAAATGACGTTGGTTCGCGCGCGCGCACTACTTAGTACTGGGGACTTTAATATCCAAGGACGCGACGGCAACGAAAACTTCGCCTAAAAAGTGAATTTGTGTTCTTTCAGTCTTTATCGCAATTATTCCAATCCACTTACTTTGTCAAATGTAGGCGAACCCTCCCGGAGTTCAATTCCGAGGGACCATATCCAAGTTCAGAGAGAGAAATAAAATTTCGTCGTTGCTTGTTTACGTACTCCATAAAACGTGAAATTAGGCATTTTCACGTCGTAGTTTTTCATAAACGGCAAAGAAATGTACAAAAAGGCGTGATGCACGTGCGAAGTTGTTGTTTTGGTTATGAAACCCATTGTTTTTTTTTTGACGTTCTCGTCGCCGTCCGCGTCGTTGGATCTTACAGACCAATGAGAAATTCTTGACTCGCAGTAGTCCTCGTCTCAGAATATGAAACTCTCTATATTTCAATTTGAAATCACTTATTTTGTTACCAGGAATCATGTGGACGGGGCCCTAGACCAGTCTGGAAAGCGGCTTCAAAAAGATGCGGTTTCGGTGAGTGAATTCACTGGTCTCGTATGGACGGAATACCGGTTCGTGTAAAAAAAGATATGCGGTTACAAAAATATCTACAATCCTGGACAAAAGTCCTTGGGACAGTACTGCAATACTCATATTTTTCTGTCATTTCTCGATTCCCTCTTAAAATAGTGCATCCTTTTCGAAATTTTCTTGCAGTTCTCCCTTCCCCCAACCTATACAAAGTTGAAACTCGAAAAAAAATCTGGATACACGCGTCCAACATTGTTTGTGGGGTGAGGGGAGGGGTTGGACCTGTGTGAAAATGCCCCAGAAACGCAAAAGTGTCCCAAGACGTTTGTCCATGATTGTAGATTGGTGTGAGTGTGGCCTCTATTAGACTTGCTACAAGTGGACCTCTCAAAAGTTCTTGAAAGTGAGCGAAGCGAGCTTCAATGCATGAGGTCGCCCAGCGACCGAGCGAGCGACGAAGTCTCAAGGCCGCCTTTTCGCCTGAATGGATGACATCAGCTGTGTCGGGAGCGGCATAAAATATCACTCACTGTCCTATTGGTAAATTGTCATGACATCACCGATAGAATTTTCGAACGGCGAATTTCGCGCCAAACAGGTACGAAAAGTCCTTTAAAATGGCTTAACCAACCAGAGAAAAGAAAGGACTTTTAGAAAGTCTAGGTATCAATCGCCCAACTGATGGTCTTAATCCAGTCAGGTGCACATATTTTCCCCCTTAAATCCTTATATCAAAATATAAATTCCCAATAGTCCAGTTTCGAATTAAAAATTACCGCTGAACATAAACATTAACGACACATTCATACAGGGTTAGCCTCGACGTAAAGTAAAATATTCAGAAATTCTGGCTAGCAAGTGTTTGAAATTTGAATATACACCATAGACAGAGTAATAAACAGGTTTTTTTCTCGTTGGAATTTGTGAATATATTACTTCAGATAGAGGCTAAGGGGTCATAGCGAACTCGAAAATGGACTATTGTTACCCCTCGAAATTTGTTATACAAGAAGTGGGGAGAAATTGTTAAAGTATTAATTGAATTCATCTTCTTTGATCACGTTCTTTATTCTCGCGACCACTCTGTCATATAAAGTATTGATATTACGAGGAGAAATTTGATGCTGATGACTCTTATTGCTAGAAGGTAATGTTGATAAATGTAATGGACCGATTGCACAAGGGGATCATATAACTGCTGCTATTGCTGCCACTGCAGTGATTTTGTTACAAATAGTTATGGTGAGTCTCGGGACTCATCTTGTGAAAAATCATGAGTCCCAGTGCAGAACCAATGTGTCCTAAATTGAAAATACTTGGGCCTTTCTGTAACCAGACATTTCATCTGAAAACAGGCTCCAAAACTCTTCGGTGCAGTTTGCTGAAATTTAAATAAAATAGTCCTTCTATTTAAAGCACAAAAAAGACTAAAACAAGTATGCTTCGTTGAACGAAAGCCACAATAACAGCCACAGAAATCACATGATGGGATACTCTACAAAAACATCTTCAGATCGATCGATCGATCGATCTTTGCGTTCTACGGGACGCATGCCATGCCGTCTTTGAGGATTTTTATGCGTCAGGGACGCAGGAGTCAGAGCTAACAAAATCACTGCTACTGCTACTACTATCACTAACGGAATTAGTTTCATTTTGCATTAAATTTAAATTCGGTGATCCCGACGTGGTTTAGATACCCTGCGAGAGATTACGGGCGTGTGAGGCTCGCGCGCTTCGTGCAAGAAATCTCACTCAGCAGACTTTCGGTACTTTGCCACAAGGTTACTAACCTCGCCCTCCTCCTCTGTGAAATTGCCAATGGCCTGTTTACATTTTTCGCCAAGTTCATCAAACTTTTCCTGCAAACACTGTATCTCCTACAACAGAAAACATTCAAAGAACCATTCAAAGATATTTCTCAACTGACGCTCAATAAAGGACTGTTCATTATGTAAAACTGAGAGAGGGCTAGTTCAGGAGCTGAGGATCCTGTGATTTTCCTGCATGAAAAAAAAAGGGGTCACAAACTGATGCATGCATATAAGGGAGCTTTGTCACACAAAGATGGTCTCTTTAATAGCAGAAATGTTAACATTAAACAACAAAAGGATGCAACCCTAACAGTATGCAGTATATACAGGGATGTTACATAATTAAAGGACTTGATGTGCCCTCCTCCAGACCTACGACATAATAGCTTCAAGTTCTTTCATGGTGTCTGAATTCCCCTCTGTCCGACACTCACGACGTGATGCTCACTTCACAGTTGTGGTAGCCAGTTTCACGCGCTCAGAGTGAGAGCGCGAAAAACAAAACGAAACGAAACGAAAATTGGAAAGATAGTCTGAGGGCGCTTTCCATTTGTCAGAACTGACCAGCCAGATCATTCCCGTTGTAATGAGAATTTCACTTCTAATCAAAACTATCCAGCCAGGTCAGTCACATCCTAAATAGTATGCACGAAGGAAATGGTTTTTCGCCAAAAATGAAAAGTGCCCTGAGTAGGACATATCCTGTTTTCATACATACGATTTAGGACATAAACTATGATGGGCCTACCTTGACATTCGCTACTTTAAAAACGAGAAAGGATCTGGTGCCGCAGTGTGTCCCGCAATAGACCTTATTCACGATGCCCGCCATCTTTGCTTGCGCTCTGGGATCGAAGGGATAAAAGCTATGTCACGTGGTATTTCAGGGGGCAAACAAGTGATAAAATTTGTCAATACGAGTAATCGCGGTCGAGTTTGTTTGTTCTATCAAAACGAGACAACGACTTCATAGTCAGGCAAAACGTACATACAGATTTACGTCATTACTATTTGGCATGAGGATATCTACGGTCGGTACTACATACAAAAAAGTAACAATGATCACTTCCACCCATATTTTGACATTATCGTATTTAAGATGAAAAGGTCTTCATTTCCTGTTGTCTAGAATAAACAAACTCAATCGCGATTTCTTCCACTGGCAATTTTATTCACTTGTTTGCCCCCTGAGAAACCACGTGACATTGTTTTTATCCCATCAGTCCCTGAGCGCGTGCAAAGACGGCGGGCATCGTGAATAAGGTCTATTGTTCCTGGGATTGTTAAGGGGGGGGGGGGGTGGGTACCGGTCAGCCATTGCCCGGTTAGCATTAGGTAAAACCGGCTGAAGCCAGATTGTTTCTTTCAGTAAAATTACATGAACAACAATTCAAGTACAACTTTACTGTGTAATATAAAATAAGATAGAAAAACTCCACAGTAATGCTTTGAACCCAGGTCATTTGCTTTATTGCCTACATCCATATCTACTACACCATCGAGGACCAGCTGTCAAATCCAGCAGTTTTTAAAATATCCATGTACTTATGCCATATCCCAATACAATTTTTGAAAGCTGATCGTTTTCGGTTCAGTGCTTAACCCTAATCACTGCACATTGCTCAAAACGTTCTAGTATGTTTTCTCCATAACTGGTGATCTGGAGTATTTTTGGTTTACAAGATTAGAAGGGTGCAACCTCGTTCTTGCTCTTGCAATCATTGGGGGAACGGTGAAAGCAAACCAGACAAAAAATTGTGAGGCAAAGGACTCCTCCCTCAGAATTTAATTTTCTTTAGAAGCCATGTGACCAGACCCAACCAAACTCTCGACAGGTAGGAGAGAGAACCTGGAAACCAGGTTGAATGAGGTTTTGTTCCACTCTCGTTACGTTAGGAGAATAACGCGTTGTGTAAAACTCTGGCTTCATCCGATGTTATCTAATTCCATTGCCCTAATAGCTCACTTTGGAAAAGAGTGATAGCCTGGGACCGAAACTGGGCGCGCCCCCATTTATAGGATTGTTTGGGGGGGGGAAGCGAATGTAAATAAACATGGCGGAAAGCGAAGTTGAATCTTTCAGCTGGGTTTAACAAACTGCCTCGCTTAAGTGGAAGGTGGGTGCCTGGGATACCCAGGGGCTTCCACCGTGGCCAGCCAGCCCCTAGATAGAAAACTGCCCCCATGGCTGGCAAATCCCCGCAACCAAGCCATGAGCCCCCATCCCAGGCACCCGTCACACTGATGAAACAGTGGAAGGAAGAAAAATAGGGATGGGAGGGGGGGGAAGACACTAAATGAACCGCTCCACAGACCACTGCACAAACGCTTGACGAAGAACTCGCAGATCCTAGCCGTGTACAAAGCTACCACAAGCCATGTGAGCCTGCACTTATGGGACTGACCGCTGGATGCCCGCTAAGCTTGTGGACCGCTTGACCGCTTAACTTGTGGACCGCTTAACTGCTAAGCTTGTGAACCACTTGACCGCTACGCTTGTGAACCGCTTGACCGCTAAGCTTCTGAACCGCTTGACCGCTAAGCTTGTGGACCGTTTGGCCGCTAAGCTCGTGGTGGTTAACTTGGTTAAATTACATTTAACCAAATTTAACCAACTGCCTCGCTTAAGTGGAAGGTGGGTGCCTGGGATACCCAGGGGCTTCCCCTGCGGCCAGCCAGCCCCTAGATAGAAAACTGCCCCCATGGCTGGCAAATCCCCGCATCCCAGCCATGAGCCCCCATTCCAAGCCGAAGGGACTCTCCGAGTTGACGCAGCCAGATCGGAGAGGGAAAGAGGGGCTCAGGGCTGGGGGAAGCCCTGGCCCCGAACTACACAAGTCCCGAGGCACCCTACAAGGACAACTAGGAAAAGAGAAAGATACCCAAGAAACACCTGTCAAGTGAGAAGGCTTGCTACCCCAAGATAGTACTGACGGGAGTGTGAATATAGATCTGATACGCATCGCTGGACCATCTGCCAAGTGTCTTGATGAGGTGATCTGGTAAGCCACGAGAGGCTGCTGAAGTAGCAGCGCCAATGCGGAAGCTATGACCGGTGTAGCAACCAGGGACCCCAGCAGCGGAGAATATAGATTGAATATTGGATGTCAGCCATTGGCGACGTAGAGAGGTGACATCAGAGAGAAGGAAGAAGGGGCCAGGAGTTGAGCCACGGACGTGTAGATACTAGGTAAGTGCGCGTACAGGGCAGAGATCACGTTTACCAGCACCAATGTAAATATGGCAACCTTTGCGAAAGCGGTCTGTCTTAGAGCACTTAATATGAATCCTGAAGCTGCTTGGATTGACTAGGGAATCTGCTTGGACATCACTGACAGCAAGGTGGATGTCAGGTTGAAGGGGGAGTTGACGGTGAACTCACCAGCGCGTAAGAAACCAAAAAACCCGAGACAGCAGGCAGCCCAAAGCATTGTATGGTTGTAGTCAGAGAAGTTCAAGGACTGGAAGATAATGTGCATCAGCGCGATTGTGATGGGTTGGCGCTGGCGCCTATTGGAGCCTTGGTGACGTTTAATACCCCGCAACACACGCTGTAACCGAAGACAACCAACCAGCGGGGAAGGATGACCCTCCTCAGTGTGAAGGGACCGGATTGTTGAAAGGTAAACCTTTATGGATGAATGGTGGAGAGTATCAGCAAGATGACAGCAGAAACAGATGAGCACGTTTCCACCGGCTGGAAGAGATGATCCCAAAGGAGATAGGCTATTGTCCTGAACACAGAAATCCAAGAAGCGGCGTTTAGCAGAAGCATTAACTTTCCTAGCCTGAGTCAAATAGAAGCGGCATTTATCTGACAGCGAAGTTCCAAGTCCGAGAGGAGCTGCTACGGTTGGAATAGAGTCTGCAGGAGGGGCTCACCAGCGAAAGCGCTGAAACTGAAAGCGAGACAGGGAGTCAGCAATGGGATTAGACTTCCCTCTAACTGGGGAGGCAGTGAAGGAGAAGGAGTGACGAGCTGCCAACAGGGACAGATAGCGAACCAAGGACATGATGGTAGGGGCTCTTGAAGTGCCAGACCGCAGAATGTCCACCACTGAGCGGTTATCTGATAGGAAGTTGACCCGTTTGGAGGCCCACAGGGGACCCCAGAGGTAAGCTGCCACGACGATAGAGAAACGTTCCTTGTACTCGATAGACTGAGAGACCTGTGATGGGAGCCATGCACCTGAAAACCAGTGACCTGGAAGACTGCTCCGTAACCAAGAGCCCCAGAGGCATCTGAAGAAACCTCGAAGTCGGGAAGTGGAGCCCACTGGGGGTACTGAAGGAAGCTGCAACCATTCCAAGACTGGAAAAACTCTTGCCACCAGGCTAGGTCAAGAAAGAACTCTTGATTGAGACGAATCGGGTGGTCATCGCGTCGAAAAGCACATAGCAGGTTGATCATTCGGCGTAAGAATGAGCGACCTTGGGGTACGACCTTGCAGGCATGCTGAAGGGGACCTATGAGAGACTCCAGTTCCTTGCGTTTACACCAACGCTTTTGTGACCAATCCTACAACAAGGCAGTTATCCTATCAAATTTGTCCTGAGGAAGGCGTGCCAGCAGATTAAGAGAGTTCAATGCCCAGGATGGTTAGGCACGTCGATGGCCCTTCTAGTTTGTCTGGATGGAGGGGGATGCCAAGCTTAGAAAAACAGTCAATTGACCTGTCCAGATTGTGTTGACAGACAGAGGAGCCGGGAGGGCCAAGAGTGTGGAAGTCATCAAGGTAAAGCACCAGGAAGGTGACATCATAGTTTTGCTTGGCCACCCACTCCACTAAATCTGCTACACATGTGAAGATGTATGGAGCAGACCAGACACCAAAAGGCAGGACCATATCAACATAAAAGGCACCACGCCATTTCATACCCAGCAACTGGCGATCTTCTGCATGGACTGGCACAATACGGTATGCATTTTGCACATCAAATTTCGCCATAAGGGAACCCCGCCCCAGCCGCATTATGCCCGCAATAATGTCATCTACCTTCATGTACTGCAGAGAATAATCCTTGCCCGCAATTCCGTCGTTGACACTGTGGCCCGCAGGGCTAGACAGGTCCAGGATAAGACGCCATTTTCCAGGTTGGTAGCGTTTGGGGATGGCGCCGAAACGACTCACATGGAGAACAGGGAGGGGAGGCTGGGCGAAGGGGCCCGCCACCCTACCTGTCTGAACTTCCGATTGCAAGTAATTGTCAATGACCTGAGGGTTCAGGAGTGCTGAAGCCATATTCCCCGTTGCCGAATTAAGGGAAGTACTGTAATTAAAACATAGGTGAAAACCATCGCGAAGGCCTTGGACCACGTATGCAACTTTGTCTGGGTTAGGATGATGACAGAGTTCATGCTGGAATCTATCCACATTAATGAATGTAAGCTGAGAAACTGGTCTTCAAGGACAAACAGCAGGAGAACACAACGAAGAACCGGAACTTGGCAGACCCTGCTGCTGAGAAGGTAAAACAAAAGGAGAACGCAACTCTAACGCTGAAAAGTTACCATGAGAACCAACGTGAACAGAAACAAAACTATTTACAGCTGAATGGCTAGAGGTGGCCTAGCGACGGCGGAGACCCCCCTTTGACTGAGAAGGGGAGCGGGACCGTTCTCTCCGTTAGGACCGGTGAGGGCAGTGGATGCGGGGGTGGTCCTCGTGGCACGATTCACAGGAGTGACGAAACCGGCAGCGACCAAAGGGCCAGCGACAGCGCCCATCGTTCCAGGAGTGGCAATACTGGCTAGACCGGGGATTGCCTGGAGACCCAAGAGGCTCTGTTAGTGATGAGGAAGAGGAAGTTGAGGAACCTGAAGCAGCTGAAGTGGTAACCGGAGATCTGGTGTGAAAGTTGTAGAGGTCTGGGTGCATGCGAGACCAGACAGTTGAACCTGAGGCTGCGGCTTCTTTTCGGCAGAAAAGCGCCTTGCTGTCGGGATAACGACGAACTTGTACTGATTTAAATTTTCCAGCGAGAGGGGAAGGTGTGGCAAAGAATCAGAAAAGACTGTGAAGGCTTCTATCCAGGTGATGATGTCTGCTATTTCGATGACCCGTTTCTTCGACCCTGATACCACCTGTTTTCCCTCCAAAAACGCTTGGGGTTCGATTTCTTGAGCTCGGATATTGTCCGGAAGTAGGTCAGCCAAGTCTACAAAAAGCCCTGCGGTAATTTTAGAAACAAGCTTGTACGGGACTGGAGCATAGCCAAGACCCACCACAAATGCTTTGTTGAGGTTTGGAAACGTAGAGGACTCAGTTCCGGTTGCGCCACCACAAGAGCCCCCAACCACTGCAGGCAAGTTGGCGGAGGACGTGGAGGGAAGAGAAGAGACTACCGAAGGACCGCCAGATAAGCTGTACGTTGAAATAAATGAGGGCACAACAAGCCTACCTGAAGACTGGGAGGTAGAGCCGGGGGTACCGGAGCTGGAGGATGCCGGAGACTGGGTAGAAGTCGACGCCGAGGAGAGAGGAACAGACGTTGCGGCCATGTTTGAGTTCCCGCCACTTGAATCACGAAGGGAAGATAGCAACGGAGGGAGCGATTCCGCGAGTGTTCTTGAAATTGCCTGTGCTAACGCGTTGGTGTCCGGTAGGGAAACAGGTTGACTTGGCGGTGAAGCTGGGGTGTTAACTGTAGGAGCTGGGGTACAACCGCTAGAAGGAGGCGAAGACGCGGTAACAGGAGAATACATAGTAGACAAGCTGTTGTTCGTGGTTCGCATCCTGAACGAACGTGACGACACGCACGCTTTGAAAAATAATTAAAAGAAAAAGGATGCAAAAAAAAGCACACTTTAGGACTGCTGCTCCAGAGATCACTAAAAAGACGAAAGACGCTAAATGAACCGCTCCACTGACCACTGCACAAACGCTTGACGAAGAACTCGCAGATCCTAGCCGCGTACAAAGCTACCACCAACCATGTGAGCCTGCACTTATGGGATTGACCGCAGAATGCCCGCTACGCTCGTGGGCCGCTTGACCGCTTAACATGTGGAACGCTTAACTGCTAAGCTTGTGAACCGCTTGACCGCTACGCTTGTGAACCGCTTGACCGCTACGCTTGTGAACCGCTTGACCGCTAAGCTTATGAACCGCTTGACCGCTAAGCTTGTGGACCGCTTCGCCGCTAAGCTTAAACTTAGTTAAATTACATTTAACCAAATTAAAACAGCTAAAGCTGAAGGCAGAAGATGTTCCTAGGGTGATTTTACCTTGAGAAAAACCAGAAGAATGCACAGTGAAACAGCTTCAAATTAGCGTTTCGAAGAAAACGTACATATTCTGCTGATATTCTCGCTGGAAAAGTCTTGACTTTGGTATTCTATAAAATGCCAGACCAGGGGAGTTCCTGAAGTTATTTGTAAAGCCGCACAACAACTTGCATGTCTCGTCATAATTCAAGGTGGCTCGCCATGCTCGACTTGTCCCCCCCAAACAATCCCATAAATGCACGCGAGCTTAGTTTGGCTCCCAGGCTATCACTCTTTTCCGAAGTGAGCTATAGTAACAGTCCTTACGAAATACTTTGCGAAAGTAAACCCTACCCAGTCTCCTCGCTTCTAAAGTAGCGAATGTGCTGTTATCCCTCCGTCCTTTCCGACAATGTGCAGGTTTTGTTGGTAAATGGCATGGTTCACGTCCAACTCGTCACTACTGATTTTTTGCTTCTCTCTGACTCTATTCGGCATCCTCCTCACTACAGTGTTCATACCATTTATCAGAAACAGTTTTCTAAAAATTTTCAGGCTTCAGATTGATTTTGTCAGGACACCAAAATCCTTTCACTCTCAGAAGTGACAAATAATTTTTTTCTGCTTACAATTCCAACTTACTAAACGTCCGCTGTAAGCTACAATTCTCAATGACTAATCTTACCTCTCCTTTCTCAACCTTTTCACTACAGTGTTTTCCAAGATCCTGAACACAGGCAATCTGAATCTCAGGCATAAGATGAACATCGACAGCCCTCTGGTGCATCACTCGTTGAACATGAGCGGCACACTTAGGTGAAACCTAGGTGAAAAATAAATCAATACTCATCTGTAAAACACTTATAATGGAATAAAAACATTAACTAGCAATAATCGAGGATTAGGAAACTTGTGCGTTGGGAAGGGGAGACGTTTGCACGATTCAGTGAACGATGGCGCGCGCAATTCAAACAACTGGTTTGACCAATGGCAGAGCAACAAATTGGGCACCGGAAGTCGCGTTTAGTTCTTTCCGCAAGCTTTCCCGTCGTCAACCGACGTTCCCGTTCGGTTGCTACATCAGCCTATTAAGGAAACAGTTTTGACAAAGCCACGCTCTTTGTTTTTATCGAGACCGTCGTATCAGCGCAGTATCTTCAATGCTTTTGTAGCTGTTTTAATAAATATAACCTGAGTGAAATCTAAGAACTTTCTTAGCATGAAACAATGAAGTTAAAGATTTTTATTCCCTTAATGAGCTGAATACAACACAACAGGTTTTCACAACACCAAGAAACTTCAAAAATAATTGTTTTCTGTTGGTGCTAACGTAAAATGTGAGAATTTAACAGGAGATCAAAAGACGAGAAGACGATATTTGTCCACAAAAACATCCAAAAAGAGAACTTGACCAATATCTGGCCATCCTGAGCTCTCGCTTGCTCATGAACTCACATTATTTTTTCATTAGACAGTATGGACTGTTCTAATATTGACACACATGTGTCTCAATGTTGCGTCTGTATTAAGGAGGTTTGACTTTACCTTGGTTTGCGTGTCCAGAACAGAATTCCTGTAAAGACAAGATATCACTAAGCTGTTGGGATATGACTCCTGGTCATCTAAGGAAGAAGCACCACAAACTGCTTTGGCATCGTCTTTGCAAAGTCTTTTTACTTCTGGGTCAAGCCTAAAACACAGAAAAAAGCTTATTCAGCACAATTTTATAGTCTGCAAATTTCATTATATTATTGCAAACATTTTAAACAACACCACAGCCTACAAGCACAACTACCCTGCAAAAAGTTTCAAGGGTTCCTCTTTTCTCAACAGCCACTTAAAGTAGGTCAATGATGAAAGAGGCAAATAGTTTATTACAAAAAAAAAATTTATTACAAGGGATCACTATACGTTTCTGGAAACTGCCCACCTACCCCTCCCCTAAGCCAACATTTTGCCCTAAGTGGGAAGAAAGTGTTAATGTTGGCTTAGGGGAGGGGTGGGTGGGTAGTTTCCCAGAAACGTATAATGCAAGGGATCACTATACGTTTCTGGGAAAGCTTTCATGTCTCAGACAGGGTGAGCTGATGGTGAGGCCGGAAAAAGGAGTAAGACATTGCACATGAATCTCAGGATTTCTATTCACTGTTCCCTTTTGCACCCACTGTTCTGCCCTGGCGTCTGCATTGTCATAATTAGTTCATCAACCAATGCAAACCAAAGACGATTTCAATACATAATTGAACGTCAGCACAACTTAATGCTCATTTACTTTTTTAACAACTCTAGTAGAAACTTATTTACAAAACTGAAAGTTAAAAAATTTAATACATATGATAATTTCCTTTTGTTAACCTTCGTTTTTAGTTCCCGGATGGATGCCCACTGCATTATTCAGATACGTCTTACAATCATATGACAAACCTAGATCATATGATCCAAAGCTCAAAACCTCACATGACTAAGCAATATGCGCTTACTTGAAGTCTCTTGCAATAAAGAATTCCAGATGCAACAGTTGTTCCTCACACTCTGGAATCATGTTGTCAGTGTGGAGATTTTCCATGAGGCACGAAAGGACCCTGTTGAAGGGAGACAATTTTCATATCTTGTTATACACTGCAATCTCGCTAATAAGCCTTATGGGGGGCTTATTCTTAAACCAATTTGAGGATAGAGGGCTTATTGGAGGGGGTATTAGAAACTGGCCAAGTAACCCTTGGTAACTCATTTCATTTCATAAAGGGTATTACTGACCCCGTGAAGGATATATACAGTGTGTAGGAAACCCAGCATCTTACACCGAAGTTTGTGTGCAACCTACAGATAATCATTTACACTTCAAACATTTTGACTGTTAGAAAGGGAAGGGGTAACGAAAAATAGCACGCTTATCGAGTCATTTCCGGGTAAATCTCAGTAAGCATAAGCAGAACACCATCAAAATTTAGAATTCGAAAAACTATTTGAGAAACAACAAGAAAGACAACGAGAGTAAAGACAGGCATAAGACTTTGCAAACATCACAAAATACCCTATGTAGGTAATGCTTTCAATATATTTAAAGCTGAACTCTTCATCTTCACTGTATGTTTCATTCCTTTCATGGGTTAATATGAACTCAACAAATTGGCCTGCTCCCAATACATGGGTATTCATAGCTCACTTGTTAATTGATAAAGGTTCAAATCATGAACTGGCCTAACCAAGTGACTTACAACTGTATGACCTGTCAGGCTGGAATTTTGAGGGTTGTGGAGGAGTCTAAGAGGGTTGGAACCCTTCATTGGTTTTATTTTCCACTGGATGCTGAGCTCTAAGAATTATCAATAGTAACTTACTAGGCGACAAACCCATACCTTAAAAATGAAAAAGGACTTTTACTACAGAAAAGCATGTTTTTTGCAAAATGACCACACCTAGATTAAATGTTGTAACATACTTAAAGTGCAAACAAAGATCATTTCCCAACTTACATGACATCTCCTTCCTTTTTGCCTTTATCTTTACAAACAGTCTGAACAACAGGCTCACAAGCAGCATACAAAGTGTGATCGATGCGGTAATCAGTACCAGCTCCAGTCTCTTCCAAGAGTGTCTCAATCTACCATTTCAGAGTGAAAA
This sequence comes from Porites lobata, assembly GCA_942486035.1. NCBI lineage: Eukaryota > Metazoa > Cnidaria > Anthozoa > Scleractinia > Poritidae > Porites > Porites lobata. The sequence goes on along the minus strand of CALNXK010000142.1, from coordinate 51,048 downwards.
ATAAGTCAATTCAAACAAAGTATAAAAAAAGATCACACAACGATTGCCACTAGTTTTTATTAGAAGTTACAACCAGTTGCAAAAACAATGAGACACGCCGACGAAAAACCGGCCTTTCTTTCTTCAAAGTGCTGCTTATCACATTGTGAGATATAATAGTTAACCCCTTCCTTCCCTCCGTTTAAAGTTGTTCCTCCAAATTTTGAGCATGACCTTGTATTGCTAGCAACTTTGAAAAGGGGGAAGAAGGGGATCACAAGTACAAGATCATGGACAGGCAGTTTAAGCCAAAGCAAGATACACCGACTGAAGTATTATTGCAACTAGTGGCTCCACAAGTCCATGCATGCACACTTAAAAACCAAGATGTTTGAAAATAGAGTCAAGCAATAAACAGGATTATATAAAACCTTATTGGAGCCTTGTAAACAGGATTATATAAAATCTTATTGGAGCCTTATAAACAGGATTATATAAAATCTTATTGGAGCCTTGTAAACAGGATCATATAAAATCTTAAAGGAGCCTTGTAAACAGGATTATATAAAATCTTAATGGAGCCTTGTAAACAGGATTATATAAAATCTTATTGGAGCTTGTAAACAGGATTACATAAAATCTCAATGGAGCCTTGTAAACAGGATTATATATACTTAATGGAGCCTTGTAAACAGGATTATATAAAATCTTATTGGAGCCTTGTAAACAGCAATATAAAATCTTATTGGAGCCTTGTAAAGGTGTGACTCTGCTTTCCAGCTTTTTGGATTTTTAACCTGCTTCTGCAGTATATGTCTTCCCTCAAAGCTCAACAAATTTTAGAAAACATATCTTAAACAATGTCAAAAACTTTGTGGGACGGCAACAGAAGCCAAATCTTCATGGAAATCTTAACCACAGTGCGGTTTGGAGTGTGCTATAATTTGTTACTATTTAACTTTCTGTAACAAATCCCCAAAGTAATCGTTCAAAACCGTTCAGATGGAAGCTGTTTTTAACAGCAATTTCCAGTACAGTATCTTTTCCCATTTGTTTTCAACAACAGGCTCATAAATCTAAGGATGCAGTGTTTACCGGACGGTTAATGGTAAAAATTACCGCATGAAGCAACCACTCTTACCGCCTGTAACTGCTTAAAGGTTTACTAAAATTAACTAAGTAGTTTTAAAAAAATTCGCAAATTGTGATCCGATCCAATCAAGGAAATGAAAAAATACATGGAAAAGTACGTACTACAGTAGACACAGCTTTTCCTTTAATGGGCCACGCCCTTTGGAAGGAGAACATTGAAGACAGAGTCAAATTATTGGAATCAAACATCTTAGATGGTTGTCCAAAGATAACAACAGCCGATTTGCATAAAATAGGTCTTAAAATGAGGGAATAAAGTTTCAAAGTACTCAGCTCCTCTTAGGGTGGGGCCACGTCCCTCACTCCACTACCCTCCTCCCCCTCAGGAAAGTGCCCCTCTGAGCTAATAAATTTTGGGGAAGAACACTGTAACCTTATAAATTAATTACTTCAGAGGTAGAAAAAATCTGAATGAAACATTTAAGTTAAAATGCTTTAAAAAGCGCATACAGATACATGTATATGTTGTAGTTAATTTTTTATCTCAGATAATTTTTATTTTTCTTCTGTTTCTGGGTATGATAATGTATGCTGATGAAGTTGAAACAAAAGAAAAATAAAAATTACCTGCGATAAAAAACTAACTACAACATATACATCAATCAATAAAATTAATCATCATCTGCAAGATGCCAAACGCAAAAAATTACTAGAGAGTACATGAATATGTACCTAGCCAAAGGCTATAGTATAACCATTGGCCACTGTTTTAGTATGAGTTGAAGACATAAATTGATTTACATTAACAATTACACTCTTATTCCTTATCACTTACATCCAATAAAAAGAGGCAATTTTAAACAATTACTTAAAAGACCATGGCTTATTTGAGTTTCAATAAATGTATGAAGAACTGACCCAACCCCTCCTCCCCACCTAATCCTACCATTGATGAGATGCCACTCCTTTGGAACCCTACAACAGCATTGCAATATGTAAGAATATTTTCACTTCATCGTAGGCCTATGTTGTTGCATCTTATGACCCTTGTTTCTTTTCAACTGTGTCGTAAAAATTTGGGAAACTTGTGAGAATTTTTTGGGCAAACGGTTTACTGCCCCCGCCTTGAGCATTGATAATGACCATGCCCATAATACAGCTGGGCAAAGACAGAAAATGAAGTAACTTTTCTTGCAAAGTACATATAAATGACACAAAAAAATGGCCATGTTCTAAACTTCCACACCTGGTCTAACGTGTCAACCACCATTCATCTCCCACCCAGTAAATATAACTGACACCCAACATGGGCTTTCATTGCTTAGGAGACAAGTGCTCTTTAGAGAAAATAAACAGTCAAAATGCTCGCACAAAATGGAGAATAGAAAACTATGTATGAATGACTATGACTTTGACGAATGACTATTTCGAATTTTATGCATTGAATTTAGTAATTTGCCTGCCTTGACATCATCTCAGTCAGTTTTTCCTTTCTCAATAGAGCAAGAGCCATCTGAAAGTAAGCTACAATGTTACATTTTAATAACACTATTTTCAATTGTTTAAAAATCATGTACTTATTGACTTACAGCCTCAACACATTCTGCTCTGATCACATTATTCTCGCCTTCATTTTCCTCAGCAAGGCTCATTAAACAATCGATGGTTTTTCCACCTTTCTCTTCTCCATTACGACAGTGACTCTGAATTTCCAAATCACATTTAGCCACAATCTCAGGATTGATAGAGTAATCATCCATCAGTTGCTGCCTCAGATCAAACATTTCTGCCTGGCATTTACCACTCACTTTCTGATCTGAACATGGCAAAAAAGAAAATTATTATACACATTTATTAATCAACTAGATCACATGGTCCCACTGTGTATGTTTTACAGCTGTAGTTCTAAATCTTAACTATTGCAGCTTTTGATTGCCTGAAATGAACGTTCTAACAACTCTCTAATATTTCAGTTTCCAATATACCATTTTACAAAAACTAAGAAATTTCTCATGTGCTGATTGGTCAACAGTTATGGCCGATAAGAGTACAATGGAAATGACGTGATGGTGGTACAATTTGGTGACAGCCAGAACACGACGCAGTTTGGGACGAAGAGAATGAAAAGGAAGATGCAGAGGAGGTTGTCGACAATGAATTTGAGACCAACAGCGAAGGCAAAGAAGAAGAATAAAAAGTACCAGCAGCAGTGGCTCTTTTTAGAGCCACCCTGGTTCTTTTCAGAACCTACAGGTACCTGGTTCTTTTCAGAACCACCAAGTCGAGTAAAGTCAATAACCAATACTCTAAGCTTTGAATTTATCTATTTTTTTAAATACCACTTTAAAGTAAGAAGATACGACATTCTTGCCTTTCATTTCATGAAAATAGTTGGCTATAAGACACACCCCGATTTTGGACCAAACAAAATATGGTAACATCTTAATTACCATCTTCTACAGCTTTCTCCAAGCACAGAAGAATGTTTGCCAAGGCTCCATGTTTTGTTTTGCCTCTCTCACACTCATATTTGTCTTTATACTGGCGGTAGAACTCTAGGCAGTTTTTCATCAGAGGATAGTTGGCCTTGTGGAAAGAGTAAAACAAAAACACAATGTCACTTCACTTCTCGGTGTCACTTCGTAAATTATTAATGTCTACATCTCTTGAAGGATTTGTTAACTCTGGAAAGTGGCAATACCTAGATAATGCACAAAGCATAAATTATATTTATAAGATTGCTTGAGGGACAACTAACTTTGTTACATTAAAAAGTTTAACTTTTCACCTGAGGAAGGTAAGAAATCTCAAGTTTCAAACTTATAATTTATTAACAAAAGGCAAATCTTCATAAAAATCTTCATAATTGTTATTCATTACAATGTGTATAAAATTAATAATAAAATAATATGCAAAAGCTTACCTTAGGGTCTTTAGCCTCCAATTTCTGTCGCTCAGTTAACTTATCTCTACACTAAAAGAAAAAAGCAACATAACATACAGGATTGTTATTAAACAAGGCCCTTTTAGGGGGGAAAAGGGGTATGTACAGTGTATGTTCCTAAATTGAATTTTAAATATGGTTGTTTCGCATTTTGAGGAGTATATGTAGGCCATGTTCATGTCCGTATTTAAACAATCTTAACGTCAATTGTCACCATTTCATCTAGTCCTATGTTCCTGTTTAACCCTTTAAGTCCCAAAAGTGACCAACAGCAATTTTCTCCTAACAATGTCCATACATTGTCAAGAGATAAGGTTGTAAGAATATAAAAAATGATCACTAAAGAGAAAATGCCTTGATGTTTTATTAAATTCTCTCAACTAATTCTTAAAGGAATTATAATGTATGGAGATCAGTTTGGAGAATTTGTATGTGGATATATACTGGGGCTTAAAGGGTTAAGGGCCTAATGTTGCTTGTCGGAATTTAACCCCAACAGGGCCTCACAAACTTAAGAGAAAGAGTGACAGCAAATACTATACAAATATATGTTACATAGCACTACTGTACATAAAACTCAGGAAACAACCACAAACTTTATGATGATTAATTAATATAACAAGTTCATGAGAAACTTTAAGATACTAAGTTCATAAGAAAAAACCACCTACTGTGAACCAACAGTGTGTAGTTTATTCTTTTCAATGTGACTAATGTGTGATGCAAGTTATGTGGGTTATACACTGAGGCACTTACATCAGCACGTGAGTGATTGAACAAAAGAATGTTTCTTCTTCCATTGGCAAACACAATAAGGACAAACACTCTACTGTCCCGAAAGATCTCGAAAAACAGTTCTCTGTCCTTAAGAAGTGCAATGACAAGTTTGATTGTTTAGTGCGCGAAATGTTGCTAATTAGGGAACTAACGTCTTCTTTACATGTTCAATCGGACTCAATCCGAGAAAAACTTTTTGCGTGACTTTTGCATATTTCATGTATGCTAATCATCGCCAGAAAAAACCTTTGTGACAGTTTATCAGCAAGCATTTTGAACTTGGAAATGGCGTCAAGATGACACTGAAATGTCATATCTTTCTTGCCTGCGTTGTTTTTAACTTGTTTTTATGAAATAATTATGGCATTGCCAATGCAATGCACATTATAAAGTGTACATGTAAGTGATGCAATGAGCATGCAAGCATACAAAGTAACATAATTTGTAGCCTACACAACTACCCACATCACATGCAGATATCTTCTATTTACTCTTTTGGCACACGGAAAAGGTCCCCTTTCTCCGTGCAACAATAAAAATAGGAAGGATCTGCATGTAGGCTACCTACAGGAAACAACAAAGTCTTCATATAAATGCACTTCAGTGACAATGACGCATACTGTCACGTACAGTGTACAATTCACCAGTTCATATTTCATTATCCTTTGTTTTTGGAGACCCAAGTTTGAATCAAAAGCAAACAAATTTTTTCAAACAAATGGTTATTCAGGGTTCGAAATTTACTTTTATGTCCAGTTGTCCCTGGGGCAACCACAAGACTTGGTTTGGTTGCCCATAGAATATTTTGGTTGTCCAAGTTCTTGCTCCACTTCAAGCCAAGAAACTAATACAGGTAGCTAAACAGTGGCTTTTATTAATTTGAACAAGAAAATGAAATACAAATACAGTGAACTGTATTCAAGAGTATCTTAATAAAATTTTTTGACCAGCCTGTGTCTCGTTGTTTTTTCGCTCCCAAAGCCAGATTTATCTTTCGAAAACTGTCTGCAATAACTGCAAAACATAGCGTTTTCTTTCTCGTCAAATTTCAGCCAGGGTCTTTTAGTCTTCCACGACTCTTGAAATGTACGACACGTTTTTCTTGAACTTTCTTGCGCCTCGCCTAATTCTGCTGTAGATTTTGCGACACCCGTAGCATTGCTTTGATCATCATCTTTCTTCGTGGCTTCCAAATTGTTGTTATCGCCAACGGCCTTCACTTTTTCACGGCCGAAGTAGCGGAAGAGGCTCATGTTAACTAAGATGATAATAATAAGATGAATGGTAAATTGCCATCGTCGAAACAAACATGGCGGCATCACGGAGCGGATCTCACTAGTGCATCATGGACTATGTTTACTGGTACCAACCGCTGATTAAAGCACAACAGGCTCATTCAAATAAGAATGTTGTGCAAAAACGAACTTCGGTTTCCAACGGTAGTGTACGTGATACTTTAGTATTTCTTCCGCGTTTTTTTTTTCTTTCCACTAACTTAGTTTAGGTATCGCTTACTCTCCAAAGACAACAAGCTGTTATATTTATTCAAATCTATCAAGTCTTCATTAAGGACTAGTGCCACGACAGATTGGGTTGCCCAAGGGGCAACCACTTAGCACAATTTGGTTGCCCCATCGTAATTTTGGTTGTCCGGGACAACCGGACAACCGTTAATTTCGAACCCTGGTTATACTAGATACAACATGTACAATATTACAATGTATCATACATGATAAGCGAATGAACATGTAATAAGACATTTATCAGTGGAATTAAAACATACATACATAACATCAATGTTGAAGCAGTCAGTAAGTCAGAACAGTCGATCCTAACCTCGTCACTCATTGTTTCTTCATCCTTGTGTTTCTTCAAACACTTGTACACTCGTCCCTCCCCAGATGGAACCTGTTCACAGAATCTCTCCCTGTCATCTTTACAAGCATAAAACAGAGGACGATCTAAGTGATAGTCGTCTGATGACAGTTCAGCCAGTCTGTATATTTGCTTCTGACATTGCTGTGATAATTTTTCTTGGTGTTCTTCAAGGCATTCTAGTACTTCATTTTGAGAGTGGATATCCTGAGAAAGGAACAAAGATTTAAACTTAATTAGCATCAAGGTTTTAGCCAGACGGGTGTCCAGCTGTCCTATGGATGCCAATTTTTGGAAGAAATTCAAGGAAAATTCACTTCATCTCTTATAATTTTATGGGAAAACAAGCCTCCTGGATGGCCAGTTTTCAATGTCTGGCTAAAAGCATGATTATCATACATCATACTGATAACAGGATCAATTACTGCATTGCCCCGCTTTAAATTCAAGAAACATAAACTCCTTTATAACTGGAAAATAAGAAAAGATAGATCAGCTACAAAAAATGTTTTTTGATATAATTTTATATAATTCTTCTTCATGATAAGTTATTATTTTCTCTTCATTTCTCTTCATAATAAATAATAATTGTCTCCATATTAAACCGCTTTTTCTTTCCTGACAATAATTATTATTTTAATCAGGTGTCACAATGGACAATGTATGTGTTATGTTCAATTATATTCCAGGTTTAAAATAATTATCCTTTCTTTCAAACTCATTATCAGAAAAAAATATCAAACACAAAATAAAAACAAATTCAGTCCAACAGTGGAATTGAACCACAACATAAACGAAAGACAATCATTAGCCTGCACCACAGACAGAACTAAACTTCTGGTTAATTCCATCTTTGAAAAAGCACTGAAATCCTAGTTCTGGGCCCCCATCTGTTTACCAGGATTTGACTAATGCTCCATGATTTGACTTTTCAAAAAGCTATTGTCAAATTGCAATCAGGATTAAGGGAAATTTGAAATGCAATATCTCATTGAGTGCATTGGCAGTCCAGCACAAGAACATTGGCACCGTGCTTCCCAGACAATACTAACCAGGATTTTTTTACTTTCGATCCATAACGCATGCTAGACAATAATAAAAACAAACCTCTTCATCTTCTTCTGTTTGAAGTCGGCCACAAGAAAAGTTATGCACATCTTTGGAACAATCATCTAAGAAGTTCTCAATAAGACGATAATCACTGAAAAAAATGGCTTGCATTCTTGTCATCATATGCTTGCAGGAGGGTACAGTTAAATTCCGACGATGCTCAAGTAAACATGGGATAATCTTTCCTTGCACTGCACATTCAGGGAGCTTAAAAATATAACAGACATAATGTTAATTATAAACACCTTTCCAGAAAGGTGATATTTTTGTTGTCATAAGATCGGAACATTAGTAATGCTGGTCTGTGGCTCTGACAGCAAAGAGAATTAGAAAGCACAAAAAGGGCTGGAAGACTTTGATTAGTGAATATGAAATACAACCGTAACTGAATTACAAAAAATACAATCGTATTACAAATTACACAAATAGCAACTGAAAAAAATTAATGCTGACATGACACTACTTGCACTATCAAATGTTTTAAAAACATTTAAGTAGTAAGGACTCAGAAGTGTGTTGTAAGAATAAAAAAATGATTGTCTAAATGAATAACAAAAAAATGCTCACAGTAACTGTTGGATTGGAAGTGCGGGCTTGTTACATGTGGGTTTACCTAGAGATGTGATTGATGAAAACCCCTTTCTTTCATATAATTGTGTATGTGAGTCATAGAAAGCCCTTTAAGTTCCAGTGTCAACAAAAGGAATCGAGCCAGATCATGAACAAAGAAACTGGATTTAACAACACAGTAAAGAAGACTCATATTTAATTCACAGTTGCTCAAGTTAGATACAATAATTATAATTAGCCAGCATCAAGGAGCAAGGAGAGACGGCTGTATTTGCAGGCAAAGATACAATGAAACAGTAATGCGTGACACAAGTAATGCATGTATTTTAAAGTCATGACTGCACAAAGTGTGACTATTCAATCGAATATCCAATCTGTGTTCAATGATCAAAGGTCATTGATAATGCAACAGAAAATAATGAAACAGCTTAGTTAACCACTGGAGTTTAAAGTAACTGAAGCTTCCGTTGACAAGCACTGTAACATACTTGGGAACGTATAAAAATATAAAAACCATGTACAGCTGTAGCGAAGCCTGAATAAACTTCATTCACATGGATTTCTAACAATCAAACCTTGACGAAATTTGTCCTGCCCTTAGGTAAAAATAATAGATTCCCACTGGGCAATGAGTTGAATTGAAAAGTCTCACATTTTAGTACAGTAATTCTGTACCTGAATTACTGTCAATATTATAAACAAATCAAAACTATAATGATTTTTCCATCACTTGCATGTACATTCACATGACTACCATGACATCAGACACACCTTAAACTCAACACCAAGGCCTTCAATCTGGTGTTACGTTCCACGCATATGAGTACGAGGAAGAGAAACATCACGAGAATGTGGACAGATTCTGGAAAAACCCATCCTCAGAGACCCAGGGGCAGTCAGTCGGGTCGGGAGAAAAGGCGGGGCGAAAGTTTTCATTACGGGCGAAAGAACCCCTAGGTACTGACTCTCACCGGACTTTTCAAACTGCCTCATCACTGCCGCATCTCAATTATGATCTGTCAAAAACAGAACATTCTCAGGGCAAATTCAATATTGCTCTTGCTGATAGTAACCAAAACGTTTTTTCAACTCATCGGTGGTTCCTTTGTTTCTGGTTAGGAATAAAAGTCTCCTTTGTATACACAAGCTTGGTGAATGAACCGGGCAACTGTGGCAAGACAATAGCCGTCGTCTAGGAACTCACGAAAAGAATGTAGGAGAAACTGTTTGCCGATTAGGCACAATAAAGCATTTTTTGTGCCCAATCAGGAGCCGGTATCTGCTTGAATTTTCCGAAATAGTTTGGTGAGAGTCATTACCCAGGGGCTCTTCCGCCCTTACTTGAATTGAAAACTTTCGTCCCGCCTTTTTTCCCGACCCAACTGACTGCCCCTGGGACTCCGAGGATAGGAAAAACCTTGCTATACAGTTAATGTGCCACTGACCAAGAATAGTCTGCGGGCTCCTCTTCTTGCCCACAATTAATGTTATTAATAAAAGATTATGGACACTTACTACATTGTAGATGTTACTATAGTCTTGTGAGTGACTTAATTTATTGACTTACCTTTTTTAAATCAGCAGCACAAAATTTGTCTTTGACTTTATTTTCAAACTGTTGATCTTTGGAAAACTTTGTTTTATATTCCCACAGCATCTAGAGAAACGTTTGCACAGGGAAAAATAAACGTTAAAACTTATAATGCATGTAAAACGTCCAAGATTGCAATATTCCTACAAGTTATTAACTTTACAGTGAACAGAAAAAGCAAGTTAACAGTATCAAAGCAAACAGTATACATTACCAAGTCTAATTAATGTTAGTATAGGTAATAGCATGGTTTGTAGTGATATTTGGCATAAATATCACAAGTGATATTTCGAAATTGTTATACGTAATTTCATAAGCCGTTAGGCGAGTGAAATTTGAGACAATTTTGAAATGTCATGAGTGGTATTTAAGCCAAATACAGGGAAAAATCATCCGATTTGCGGGAGAAAAGTCAAAATTCGCAGAAAAATAGGCCGATTTTGCGGGATTTGAGCGGAAAAAAGTCAAATTTCGAAGGAATTTCGGGGGCAAATTCTTAGAAAAATCGGCCGATTTCACGGGAAATTTCAGGAGGAAACTTCGCCAAGAAACAATCAGTAAAGAACAGCCGATTTTGCGGGATTTTTTTTCGCAAATTTTGCTAAAATCGATCAATTTGGGTCGATATGTCCAGCGTTGTTTAATGTTTTTTTTTAACAGGCATAATCATTTGTTCTTTCAACAACAGTTCGCTCGAGAAATGAGCGAATGCTAAAGCCGTTAACATTATGGTTAGTGCCCAGTTTTTCGCGACGTTCATCTAAGAACACCTGGTAGTTTTGGGACGTTGTTTACTCGTTGCAGTGAATTTGCAGTGAATTTGGACATTTGGGGTGAATAGAACAGGTCTAATAGCCAAGGTAAGTATTAAATAGGTTTTTCGAAATGTATTTGGAAATATTTCTGGCGGATTTCGCGGTATTTCGCGTTTCTTTGGGAATTTTGCGGGTCCGTGACCGCGTGAAATATCAGAAGCCCTGCAAATATCACATTCAAATCATGCTATTATTTGTTTATACTACTACCCGCAAAAGGTTTGTAATTTTCACATGTAGGTATTTCAAATTAAGCTAAAATACCACTGCTCTAAGCCAATCAGATTGCAGAAATTTCTCATGTAGTAGTATAATCATCATTATTCAAAATATGAATACTACAAGTATAAAATATGACCCAATAGATGCCCAGGGTGTATATTTAACTTTAGCGGTGTTTAAAGGAGAAAGGCATTTACATGATTGTATTTCCATTTTTGCAACAATCTTTACAAAACAAATATAGCTTTCATTTGGTGAAAACACGAAGAGAGTTTACAGTAAATAGCATACAGTGTAATATCTAGTCAGGCCGATAGAGGTCCATAAATTATCTCAACTTCGATGTCAGAATTCTTGTTCAAGGTTGTTGTGATGACATCATTAATTTAGCCTTATCACTTTGAGCTAATTCCTAACTGTACATGTAGTACGTGTATTTTCATGCAACTGTGATGGGGAGTGTCTATTGTCCAGACAGGGGGGGTGTTTACTAGAGAGGGACACCTACATGTACAGTATAATTATGCAAAATTAACACCTTAAAGGGGGCTTAAATAAGAGGGAGAGAGATCATTAACTGTAATCATGTAAAATAAATCACGTTCGTATAACATTAAGGCTTAGCTTGCATATTAATAGTTAATTTGTAGACATCATGTGGAGCCTCTGAAATTTTCTGATGCACAACCATGTTCCAGTGTGTACATGTATACTCTCAAATACACACTATACAGTGTAAAATATGTACTTGTACAGAGTAGTGGTGACGTTGTGGTGTCTAGGGTTTTCTTTCAGGCTTATAGTAGAGGAATGTGTGCTGGACGCTGGGCCAGGCATGCACGACATCATGTCCTAGGAGAACTTTTAAGAACTAATTGCTCAAAAATGCTTTATCACAGGCATTAAATTTTGAGCGTGAAAACTTTAGTCAAAACAATGTTCCTTTAAAATTCAGATGTGTTATACACTGTACAAGTGAGGAGGGGTAGCTGATTTTGAACTGACACTGCTGAAACCTCTGCATCATCTGTAGTCTAAGTGTACACTGTACAGTCATGAAATATTATCACATGTATGGGTCAGTTTACCCAACTGTACAGGTCAAAGTTATGTTCAGGTCAAAATTTTTTAACCTACAGTAGGTTGGTTCTTAATTTCATTTTCTCCCCTAGCCCTGATTACTCATGAATTAGGGCTAGGAGACAAATGAAATTGAGATTCATCCTAGGTTAAAAAATTTTATCCTGAATTGTATTTTGACCTATAACATAAACACTGCAAAAAATAATTGTTTTCTACTTTGTTAAATTAATCTGCTTTTAGGGAAAAATACAAAAATGTAAAATACGCTTTATACTCTGAAAAACAGAGAGAACTGACTGGTATGTGTAGGCAAGGATCAAGACTTCAGCAATGTTTTAAACTTACATGATGACAGTCTGTGCTCAAATCGTCTTCCTGTAATAAAGATCAAAGACAAGAAAACAATCATTTATTACTGAGATGTATGAATGCATGCCTGAAATCAAGACTAGTATGTTGGGTTTATCTTTTTCATTTCTTTGCCCCTTCAATCATAGCCTTACATGTATACAGAAGAGTTATTTATGGATACTGGAATGACTTAATGCCAGGATAGTTTCATTCCCGAATGAATTAAGGTCACACACTGCACTATTAAACATGGCAGAGTTAACGGGCTCGGCCTTTTGTCCCATCTACTGCACACACTGTAAATATTTTTAAGACAGAATCCATTGGGAAATTGAGTAATTTTAATTTTCAGTGGACAAAAAACTTGTACCAGATATATTTTAGGCTATATCACATTCTTTTTTACACTCTTGAGGGCTATAGATATAATTAGTTATCTGTAATAATACCTAAGACAGTTTCCTATGAGAGCCTTGGAAAATTAATTTCAAATTTCACAGGAATGGAGAACACAGGTAAAATAGTCATACGTAAGATTTCATTTCTTGAAATTTGAAGCTTTTGAAGTTTGCTTTCTTGGGCTCCCATAAGAACCGTTTCTTTTGAGTCATTTCATGTAACTTACACTGTATTGTATTAATTTTATAGCCCTCAAAAGTGTAAAAAGGATGAAGATATGTTTGAAATTATTCTGGGACCAGGTTATTGTCCATATGGAAATTAAAATTACTCAGTTTGCTAATGGATTCTGTCTTAATGTTTGTTAGTTTTGTTTTCTTTTATCAAGTGAAAACCACATAATTTTTTAAAGATCTTATGTATGGAAGGGAAAGTTCAAAAGGATGTCACCAAGTCAGTGGTCAAACTTAACGCTCATCCATTCGTCCAAAATGAGTAGTTTTCTTCCCCACTGGTCCTCTGGATAAGTAAAGTTATCACTCTCTGAGAAATACGTGTATTTTTTTTTTTTGGATCGTACCAAAAAGTGCTAAACGCCTTGAACCAAACAAAGAATCCCAAAGGCAAACATTTCAAAAAAAGAACAGGAAAGCAATCATCAGATGATAAAGAAATTTACACAGCATTTGAAAACACCTCCTCTGACCAAAAGAAAACGTAAGCTCCAGGAGGCATGGAAGGATAAATACAAATGGCTAAGGTTTGACGGAAAGGAAAACAAAATGTTCTGCGAGTTTTGTAGATAATTCCTGAATAGGAAAAACAGTTTCATTAACTAACTTGCAGACACAAATGGCATACATCCAAAAAAAATTGGAAAATGATGTAAGTGATCAGCAGTTTTGCTGATGGACCAGTAAATTTTAATCCTACTGGTCCTGTGGAAGACGAGACACAAAAGTTAATTTCGAGCACTGCAAGTTATAATTGGTAAAGCACATGTTTCAGACTTTTAAGCAGTATGCCTTGGTTCAATTCCCCATGGGACAAACACTTCCAAGGGGTCTTAAAATAACTAATAGGCAGAATATGCTGCCTCTTCTTCACACCTGGAAATCTACAGTTACACTGCAGACTCTTTAGTCTTCTCTGATAACTTAGGGAGAAAAAAAGGCCCCATCTTAAAAGCAATTCACTGATCAAACTCTTTTGGGACGTAAAAGAATACACTACAATGTACACTGTACCTTGGCTTTTTCCTGTAAGCAAACAAGCAGAGCAAAGTTGTTTCCTTTTGGAATTTCAGGACAAAGACGAGCAATGTCCTCAGCACAATTTGACTGATCATCGCCCAATCTTCCAATACCACCAATTTTGGATTTAGCAGAGTTTTCTCTGTCGTCTACTTTAGGTTTTTGAGCTAAAGAAAAGCAGCACATACTTCAATTAATGTAATACTCTCATGTAAATGCAAAGTCAGTTACAGTCAAACCCTGTTAATACTGAAACTGAAGGGGTCAAAGAAAGAGTCAGTATTCACAGGGTGTCCGTAAAAGCGCGTCATGCTATTGAAGAAACAAATACAATGTAACCTTTTATCAGAAAGAGAGACTATAAGGGATAAAAGAGTACACCAGCCCCGTCGAATTAAATATCTCTAACCTTCACAAAGCTGTCATTCTGTAGACTAAATCCTTGGAAACACTTAATCAATCGCCCATCTACATGTACATGTACAAAAACTGTTCTTTGCCTAACTTGTTTGCTGCCAAAATAGTCTAAAATTGATGTCAACAATTCATCATAATCCAGTATACTGTAGCACTGGTAATATTGACATGCTGTCATCTGAAGGTTTTTTTACCTTTAAAAAGGAAACATTTATTACAATACACAGTTGATTATGAAGTGTCGGCATTACCATGGTTGACTTTCAATGATAATCTGTTAATTGGGCAAGAAAATAGTGTCCTTTGTCTGCATCGGGTGTCCGTATTAACTTATTTGAATTTGAAGAAAAATTTGAGGGCTTTCACCATGGACAAAGAAAACTGTCCATAATAACAAGGTGTCCATATTAAACAGGTGTCATAAGAGTGTGTTAGTAATGGTAACAGGACACCCTGAGTGGAGTCAATTCGGACTGTGATCATACGAATGATTATAACAAAATCGCAGGAGTCCGATTTGTTTAATCACAAGTATGATTACAGACCAAACTGGACGACACAAAGTTCTGTTACCCATTAATCATAACTTTAACAAAACTTGTGATGTATAAGGCTCTTTTTTTAAATCCAAATACAAGAAATTCCAAGTTTTTTTTGCTAGCAGCGAAAAAAAAGTCATTTAACCGCGTGCATGATGGTGTGTACATGACGCTACTGGCCTATTAAACTGTCCTATTAGGGCTGAAATCAGGGCAGTTGATGGCAAATCAGATTTGAGAAGTTTGTTATAGTTATGATTAAAATAATAATGAGTAAGCTATAATAAAAATTGCACTTTATTTGAGTGTCAAAGTATTTTGCACGAAAGTGGTAATTGAGGACACTATTTTTACGTCTCAGTCCTAACAGAGACTAGAGACAGGACCACCATTTTATGTAGTCATCAGAGCCACGCAAAGGTCTAGCCGCTTGCAGTGCAAAGGGAGTAACTTCATTTCTCAGTTATTTTAAGACCCTGAGTATTGGTCCAGCCCCGGGAATCAAACCCACAACCTCCCGCACTGCAAGCGCATGCTCTACCGACTGAGCTAACACTACTGTGGTAAATAATGATAATGATTGCGTAAAATTAACCCTCTGCCACTCCAGTTTGTACAACACTCAACGTCTACACTGACATTCCCCAGTTCTGTGTCACTGCCATTCACACTACTGTTCCTACATGTATATAGCTTTTTTTTCTGCATTGTGAATATCACAAGTTTTAATTTTTTTTACTTTAATTTAATCTATAAAAATGTCTTGGTCTGGTCATATATTTCTTATCCCTTTCATTAATTCTTCTCAAATGAGACTAATGTCTAACCTAATATTTAAAGCGAAACTTGTTGTATCGTGCTGTGCATTTTGCAAACTTCAATGGGATTTTGGGTTTTTCTGTTCCATCAATCATTTTATTGAAGGCGGGGTTTACGTAAATCACAGTGTAATGTGCTTGTCCAGCTTGGCTGAGAATGACTCTAGACTGCTCAAGAATAGCAAAGGAAATCGCGATGGTGAAAGGACTTTTTATCAAAGGAAGGAGGCAGACGTTTCTTTATTCTTGCAAGTGACAAGAATAAGAAAGGTCAGAAAAATCTGAGAGGCAAACTTAACTAGTTGATTATAGCCCAAAACAGGACGATCACAGAGCAATGAACCTTGAAACACAAAACAAACAAAACGGATCGAAATCCACCAGAACAGCATATTAATGATTGAACAAAATGCTCAGTCATCCAAGGATTTGACCTGACAAAACCAATTTTGGACTGAACCTTATCCACTGACTGGTCTAACACTATTTCAAAGCCTGCAAATTTATTTATTTCAGCTCAACTACGCAGTACACTGGAAATTTTAATACAAATGAAGGGGACATGCCATAGTGTTCGTATTACCTGGGGGTCCGTATTTAGAGGGTAAATTTTAAAGAAAATAAATGACATTTTTCAGTGTCAGGACAAATGAAGCTGTCCATTATATATGGGTATCTGTATTAAGCAGGTGTCTGCAGAGCAGAGTTCCACTGTATTAAAAAAACATATTATGTACTTTTAACACATTATTATTTTTTACACACTTTGTAACACTTCAACATTTTTTGCACAAGTCATTTTACTTTCCATCAATTTTTAAAATTTATTCATATACGTACTGCAGAGCTTCTGATATTTCGCGCAGTCGTGGAGCTGCGAAATTCAGGTAAATCCACGAAATCCCACAAAATTCACAAAAACATGAAAAACAACGTGAAATTCGGTAGAAATCTTATCAAATACAAGTCTGTACAACACATTTGAAACTTATTTCGGCTATAGGGGCTATTTACTTGCTGTAAAGTTGCAAAATTTATCTTGGAACTTCGTCACTGAAATGTGCAAACAACGTCCAGAAACTACCAGGCGTAGATTATGTTGCGAAAAACTGGGTACTAGCCATGATGTTAAAGGCTTTGCCATTGGTTCATTTCTGGAGCGTATTGTTGTTGAAAGAGCAAATGATGACCTCTGTTAGAAAAACGTTAAAAATGCTGGTCTGGTCAGCACAAAACCAACCGATTTCTAGCAAAATTTTCCTTGAAAATAACCACAAAATCAGCCATTTTTTACAGATCGCTTTTTGGTAAAGTTTGCACCAAAAAGTCCTGCGAAATTCCCGCGAAATCGGCCAATTTTTCCGAGAATTTGTCCCTAAACATCCCGCAAAATTTGACTTTTTCTTCCGCGACTTATCAGAAGCCCTGATACTGAGATACTCACAGACAAACTAAATTGTCATTGATGTAAATTTCCATACACAAATCAGTTCTAGCCAATCAGAAGAGCAAACGGTGTTTTTCACAGGTGAAAAAATCGATATGTCCAATCAGAATAACGAAAAATGTTTTTTCATGTATAAGAAAAATTGATATGTCCAATCAAAAGCCACAAAGGTGCATGAGTTTTGTGCCAAAATTACTTGCAGCTTGCAGCGTCCTCGCTTTGCAAGTTGCTTCACAGACATTCGAGGAGAAAGGACTATAATTTAAGTACCGTTTTTCTCGTAGAAAAGTGAAAAACATCTGAGATACTTCACTGAGATATTTCACTATCGATGAAGAAATTGAAGAGAGCCGGCAAAACAACAGTAGAAGGGGGAAAAAGCAAAGAAGATGTAAGCTTGTACTTGTACTTATTTATCGGAACTAACATAAGTCTTATATGCTTCTGTTTAAGCTTATATTCAAACCAGGAATTTCACTCATTATACTACTACATAAGAAATTTCTGCAATTTGATTGGCTTAGAGCAGTGGTATTTCAGCTTAATTTGAAATACCGTATTTATTCGATTAACCGCCCTGGGCGCTTATTAAATTTTTGGACCTTGAGAATGGGCGCTTATTCGAGGTGGGCGCTTATTCGAGGCTGGGCGCTTATTAAATTTTCACTATTTTCAGCAAGTGAAGTATGTTTATTTTGCAACAAAAAAATAAATGCTAATAACAAAACGCGAAGAAGTAACAAAGCAAGGTTTCTGTATAATACTCTGAAGAAAACTCCGTCCTCGGAGAAGTGTCTTATTAGCATTTATTCACTCAAGTGGGTGGGGTGGGGGTGAGCGCTTATTTGAGTTTGATTGGGAGGAGGAGGGGGTGGGCGCTTATTCGAGGCTGGGCGCTTATTAACTTTTTCTGCCTTTAGGATGGGCGCTTATTCGAGGTGGGCGCTAATTCGAGGCTGGGCGCTTATTCGAATAAATACGGTACCTACATGTGAACCTTTTGCATGTAGTAGTATAAACAAATAATAGCATGATTTGTACGTGATATTTGGCATAAATACCACTCATGATATTTCAAAATTGTCTCAAATTTCACTTGCCTAATGGCTCGTGAAATAACAATTCTAAAATATCACTCATGGTATTTATGCCAAATATTACTACAAATCGTGCTGTTAATTTGTAGTGCTATTACCTATACAAATCATCCATTTCTTATTGTACATTCAAAACAAAAGTTAACATTACTAACTTGTAGTTCCTGGAATACTTCATATTCTTACCCTCATTACAAGTTTTTACCTAGAGTTTATCACGTTTGTCAGAACACATCCTAATCTGGTGGTCCTGTGGCACTAAGGCAGAAATTTCAAGCTATCACGGGTGACTGTAAATTAGCCACCCCTATTAGTTTTATCAGGGGCACCTCAGCGAAAAAACTGGACTCCTTTCGACTCAATTTGGTTTCCATAAGTTTTCCGTAAGAGACAAACACAGATTCGTAATCAATGATTACCTGTAGTTAATACTAACATTATTTTGTTTTCTTTGTCACTTTGCAGTGTGTTGGAGCAAATTTTGGCAGAAATCTCACAAGTTCGCTGGGCTCACTCGTTCGATTTTTGATACATCAACAACTCGTGCATAAATACAGTATGCACGTAATTTTTTAAGAAGTATTTTATGCATGTGATACACATATAGCTAGCTTTATGCAGAACATTGTTTTTATTCCTGATGATACCATTGTTAAGTGAAAGCTTGAATTTTTATTCAAGCTTTTTTATCATTATTAATTTTTAAATATACTGCAAAAGGATAACATGCAGAGATTATCAAACTTTTATCCTAATTTTAAACATCAGCCTATTTTGTCGTAAATGAGCAAAGCTCCAAAGGTATAAACATTGTTGGAAATGATTCGATTAACGGAAGTTTAAACAAAAGCGTGCAACAACTGGGCGAGATAGATTCGATACCATTCAATATATGAACAGCTGTACATGTGCAGCCAGCTAAGTCTTTAAATCAACTTTACAAAAAGAGAACCTCAATTAGTAGAACACAAAAAAATTTAAAGAATAAGGCACTATTAGGCTCTTTAAGAAGGCTTAAAGTAAAACGTATGTTAACGATGATTCATCTCAAACTTTGTTTCAGCTTAATTCTCACCTTCCTCTTTAGGCTGTTCTTCTCGTTCCTGCGATTCCACTGGTTTTTGTCGTCGATCGTCTTCAACATCTGAGGCAGTTAAAACGTGTATGAGCTTTAACAGGCACAATCAACATGACCTTACTTTGTAAACCTACGTTAAATGAGTTTCATGAGCCCATTAAAAACCGTCAGTTCTTACCAGCTTTCTCCTCTCGACTTTGGACCACAGAATTCTTCTCTACATTGTCCGTGTGACTTTTATCTGAAGTTTCCTTATCCTTAACATCCTTAACGGGAAGTCTAGCAGGTGAAGATTTGACATAATGATTCGCCAGTAAAAGAATTATACCCAAAAATAAGAGTCTTTGAATCAATGGCGCCATGTTGGTTTTCTGCATGAACTGTCAGCAGAAGCAGTCTGGTAACCAGTATATTGGCCAATAGGAAAAGGATACGTCTTCTCACTTCAGTTCTCTTAGGAAATAACCATTTTTGTCGAGTCTGCTGTCAAGTATCAAATTTTGCAAAATTCGAAGAGTTCTTTTCAAGAAGTTCTCAACACAAAATTGATTATCTATTTCATTTTTATTTTTTCAGAGTAAGCCCGCATCTCCCTATAAAACATTTTAATCTGAGACTCTTTGTGATTGTTCTTGTAATTAAATTCATTGAATAATAAGTAAGCAGCGTTCAATGGAAGCTTGAATAATTAGCCACGCTGGCACTTGAACAAATATTAAAAGGCACCCGCTACCGGTATTTTAGAATCCATCAGAGTCCTTTTTTCAGCTGCATCCCAGCCAACCTTCTAGCCTTATGACTATGAAAAATCAATTTAAAAACAAAAAAAGACGCACCATCTCTCCTTTTATAAGTGACGCTACCTCGCATTCACGCTTCTTTCATCGAATCAGTTTTTCACGCCTTCGCAGGCCATAAAAACCGTATTTTAACATTACCCGGGGCAACTATACAAAACAGCAAACGATGCCATGACCGGAAATTTGGCGTAGCCTGAAATTCATCCGATTACTTCGAGTCGTTTTCTCCTCTCAACAACTGAGGGAGTAATAACGACTCGAAGTAATCGGATGAAATTCAGGCTTAAGTTTCCGTTGATGTGAAACCATTCAAGTGAAAGTTAATGTGCCCAATTTGCATGCAAGCAAATAACTGAATTTTTAATACATCTTATGATACAGAATATATTATACAGGATAAAAGGTAGCCACGTCGTCCCTAGAACTCTTCGAAAAAAAGGTAAAAGATCACTACATGTCAAAACATAGGAGAATCGCTAGCCTGCGTAGCAGGCTAGAGAGTCCCTTTTGGGGGGCTTTATTTATGTTACACTTAATCTTTTATTTTAGTTAATTTTTGTTTTTCCTTTGTTTTTGGGTGCGGTAATGCTGGTAATGTATGCTAATGTATTTGAAACAAAAGAAAAACAAAAATTAACTGAAATAAAGAATTACCTGCAACATACACACAAGTCAAATGTAGTAATTATAAGACGGCTATGACAGAGGAAACTGAGGAAGTTGAAACTACTTTGAAAAATTTAATGACACCGATAAAATCTCTAAAAACGCGGCTAGGTTAATAAGAGCTGTAAAAACAGTAAGATTAAGAACAAAGCTAAAAAGGCCGCCGTCTATCGGCAAGGCTAGCTCATTCTCTTTCCTAAACTCCAGCCTTTAAGTCTACTCTCAAAAATCACATATCTTACGAAGCGTTGTACGGTATGCACCGTTTTTGTTTGATAAATTAGCGCCCAGCCTTGAATAAGTGCCCACCCCAATCCACAACCCCGCCCCCTACCCACAACAACAACAACAACAACAACAACAACAACAAACAAGCAAACAAAGTGAAGTGGTCTGGACAAGAAGAGTTGAATGTGATTTCTTTTCTGCCACATCTGCTTCTCGTCATTTCATCTCACCCATTTGCAGCTTGCAGATGTTACGCTGTGAGAAATCTACCAACACGTCAGAGCACCCCGGAGAGTCAGCTCGCAGGCTAGATGTTAGTTTGAAAAATACCCGGGGGTTACTCGAGGGAATTCTTGGTGGGGGTGTGCTACCCGTTCTCCAAATCCTGACCCTATTTCAGACTAAAAAATGTAATTTTCCACTCCCGTTTTCAGACCAGACCTTTAAAATCCATACCCGTTTTCACACCTGGCCTTTAGGCAGAAATTCTGAGCTCTATTTCGAATTCGCATATTTCTCTTTCTTTCTTACTCATTTGGAATTTAAACCATAAATACCTTTCTACACTCTCGTATTTCCCTCGAAAACAATACCCAATTCCAGACCAAAATGGCCGGGTCAGAGGTGTATACCCGTTTTCAGACCAAAACGGTGCAAAAAGCCTACCTGATGGGGCGGCACATGCATACCTATATAGCTTATATAAGGGAGTACCCCAAGAGAAAAATACTAACTTCTGTATGCAAATGAAGCGAGTTAGGGTCATAAAATAAGGTCTCTTGTGTTAAGCAACGTAGCAAAATGAACAAGGAAGTTTTTCAAGGCTAAGGGTAGCTAGGGGTTTAGGGTTCAAAGACCTCGGTAGGCTGCATAACAGGTGCTTTATGAGCCAAGCGAGGCGAACGCAGTGTTTTGCGCGAAGCACGAGACGAGACATAACTTCCTAGCACACATTAATTTGTTAGCTCTTCACCCTAGACACATTTCTGAACGATTTTTTTTTATTTCAACAACAGAAATTTCTGAAAAAAGTACAGTAGAGCCCCGTTATCCCGAACTGTGAAGGGAAACGAAAAGCAGTTCTCCAGTTAGCAGTTCAATTTATCGCGGGTCGATTGAATATTTCGAGAATATTCAATTTGCCATGTTGATAACTGATAAACCAGTTACTGATTTTCAGCTTTTCAGTAGGTATAGCACAGTGCAAATCAAACTTATTTAATTAGAAAAGGTTACATGATAACTTGCAGTTTTATGATAAAACGTGATCTGTTTTTGGCACCATTTAAAATCAGATTGCTGTAGTGTTAGTTCTAGTGTTTTTACCTGTTATACAACAAGAAGAGCTAATGGGATGATGGGATGGCATGATCCCAGTGGGGTTACATCATCCAGAATTCGAGTTATTGGGGCACTGATTTTAACTCCAATTTTTGATCAAGGGAAAGGAAATTTAGTTCGGTTCGAGTTATCCTAGTTCGAGTAAACCGAGTAAACTTGACTGAAGCGTAGTGTGGTGAAATCCAAGGGAAATGGGACTTGGTTGGAGTTAGGGGGGAATGCGGGTTATCTGTCTGAGCAATTCGAGTTATCCAAGTTCTACCGTCAATGTACCGTACAGACAACGGGGAACAAGACATTTCACATGCTATTTAATGTATAATTAAGATGGAAGGATGAAATTTTTCTCTTCGTCGATAATCTCTTGCATGGTTGGTCTCATGCTCGGAGTCTTCTGAAGGCATCTCCGTACCAGGCCCCTAAACTCAGTGTTCGTCACAAGCAAGACTTGTACTTCACGATTACTAGGATCTGGAAGTTTCCGGATGCACATTTCACACAGAAGAACACCAAAGCTGTAAACATCAATCTGGTGCACGTGTCAAAAGAAAATGACATGAAAATTACGTGTCGTAATATACAGTTCTCTGGGTGTTTGAATTCTCTGCTACTACAAAAGCCAGAATAAATATTTTTTGCCTGGTTACACGGAGCGGAAAAGCTGCTGGGTTAATTAAGTTCATGTTGGTATTCTTAATTATTAAGTTTTAATGCTCGTTCGCTGTGTCAATCTGCGCTTGTTTACTCGTTTTGACAGAGGATTACGTTTTCCATGGAAAAACAAACAAACAAAAACAAAGCAGGCTTGGCCGCAAAAATCCTTTTCAACCACACAAAAACAACCGCTTGATGGTATCACGACTTTAAATTACAGAAACTCCCCGGGGGTACTTTCCATAATGGTCTATACGGAGAGCCCCCCCCCCCCCCCAAAAGGGGTACCGGCGTCTTCATGTATATGAAAGGGAAGGGATTTCACTGGTTGAAGTATATGAAAGGATAAGGAAATCAGTCATCAATCCATATTGACTGTAAAAGTACCTACACTGTATAAGAGCTAACACAGGGATTTTTCCCCATTGTAGAAAAAAACTGTAATTGCCTGTGGATATTTTGCCTGAAATCACTCGTCTTTAAAAGTGTTTAATGAGTGTTCTAGCACAATGTATGTATTGTGAAGTGTGCCAGTTCTATTTTCCACTGGCCTATAGCTACTTTATGCACTCAACAAAGGTTTCAAATATCAAAAATGGTTTAAAGGAAGACTAGCTGAATGATTGTTAATGGTGCCTTTTTACATGCATCAGGTATAAAGCAGTTTACATTACATGTACAACCCGTGCCAAAGATCACCGACCTTTGGGTGATTACTACCTCACCTGCGCCCAGTTGTTCGAAGGTCGATTAGCGCTTAACCCAGGATTGAATTTAACCCAGCTTTCTTTTTCTTTTGTTCGAAAGCATTTTCTCCGAAAATTTTCTCTGTTATTTTTAAGGGAATCCAATCATCATCTTGTTGACAGAGAGAATTAAACAAAATTTACTTTTTAAGCTTTCATATCTGAATTCAAATTTCGCGCTGTTATGACCGTGGGCTATCCGCTTAACTCAGCTTTGAACAACCAGGCCCTGGGGTTAACAAGGTGTTACTTAGACAGCCTTGAATCCCTTATTTTTTCAAAGAAAACTAACCTTGACTGTTTGGTTTGGTGTAAGCGCTTCAGGTGCGCTGTAAATCACATTTCCAGGAGCCACTGTCATGGTCTGCTGCATGAAATTACAAGTGCCATAATCTGACACTTTGCCTCTCCATTGGTCACCCTGTCGCCATAGCAACACATTAGCACTGCTGACATCTCGGTGAATGATGGGTACTGGTTTTTTATGATGCAGATAGTTAAGTCCACGAGCCACGTCCAGAGAAATGGCTCGTATTTCTCTTTCAGATAGTTGCCGCTGCTCCAACAGAGTCCTCAAATTGTTTTCCATGAGCTCGGAAACAAACAGAGGGCTTTCTGCGTCATTTGTGGCCCCGATAAACTGTAGTAAATGAGGGTGATGACACTTTGAAGCAATCTCCATTTCTCCATTAAAGAGGCGTATGTTATGCGGAGAAAGAATCAATTCATGGATTTGTTTCACTGCTACAGAGCACCCACAATATACTCCTTCATAAACACTTCCCCAACCTCCCCTCCCAAGGCATTTGTCTGTCATCTGAATTTCGTGGCGAGCAATGATCCAATCACAGTCTCTCAACTGCCTTTGTGAATTTTCTTCTCGTTGCTGCATCTCTCTCAACTGCCTTTGTGAATTTTCTTCTCGTTGCTGCATCTCTCTCAACTGCCTTTGTGAATTTTCTTCTCGTTGCTGCATCTCTCTCAACTGCCTTTGTGAATTTTCTTCTCGTTGCTGCATCTCTCTCAACTGCCTTTGTGAATTTTTTTCTCGTTCCTGCATTTCTCTTAACTGCCTTTGAGAATTTTCCTCTCGTTCCTGCATTTCCCATAACTGCCTTTGAGAGTTTTCTGCGCGATGTTGCATCTCCTCTAACTGCTTTATTGAATTTTCTTGTCGTTGCTGCATTTCTGTTAACTGCCTTTGTGAATTTTCCACACTTTTCTGCATCTCCGTTAAGTGCCTTTGAGAGTTTTCTTCGCGTTGTTGCATTTCCCTTAACTGCCTTTGAGAATTCTCTTCGCGTTGCCTCATCTTCCTCATCAGCTCTGGCCAGTTTCCCTCCTGTTTCTGCAGTTCCCGTAATTGCCTTTTTAGATTTTCCTCTCGTAGATCTTTCATTTTCAATTGTGCTGCAAAGAGTTATAAGCGCAAAAAGTGTGATTCCTCTAAACACCGAATTAACATAACGATATACTATATTCGTCTCTAGTTTGAACCAAAATTTGGATCCGTTTCTAGCTAAATCTCACTGTTTTTCCTTACTAATTTATAGAGTCAGTAACTGTGCTCACATTGTGGGTGGCTCCTCCTAAAATGTGCAGAGAATTTCACACGCAACAACAATTATTTGCGGTCTATTCCCTTAAAGTTTGTGATCTGTTCTCTTCAGAATTTGCCAAGTTTACTTTTCTATTTAAGACTACAAGTGTTTTGTTTATACGTAAGTTTAAGGGGCACAATATTAGTTTACCTAGACATACCCTTCGCCTCTCCTTTCTATTTACCACGTGATTTAATTTAAGTGTTGTAATATTGTATCGTGCCTTTACATTCTTTGTAAATTTATTGGTTACTTAATTTTTAACCTTACACAAGAGAGAATGATGCCTTACATGTATATTTAATTCTGTATTTCCATTTGCTAAGGTTTGGAGAAACAACTGATGACTAATGAAATTTGCTAAGTTTTATCACCCAGTCTTACCTTTGACAGAAACAGGCAGCTCATCAATAAAGAACTGAATATCATCTGGATTAGCATCTTTAAGATGGATGGTTACACAGGGTAGGTTTCCAGCGAAGGGATGCATGTATTGTAATCTGCTTATGGTAACTGATGTATTGGTAACATTCATTGAACTCTGAGCCATAATGTCAAACTGAAACAGATTAAGACCAGTTATATTGACTTTCCACAGTAACCTATAGTCAGTAGACCATGAGATTCAGATAATCCTAATTTTACTAAAATTTGTTGATCCCCAGTCTAGAGAATCCTGCGCTTTTTTTTGGCACAGAGGCGAGCGCCAAACGCGAGTGACTGATGACAAAGCGCAAGGACCATGGGAAGGAGAAAAGCGGAAGTCCGTTTTTTCTTTCCCGCCTTCCTTTGCGCGTTTTCGTTGAGAGAGAGACGTTTGGTACAAGGCAGGGAACCTTTGAAATGGGCCTATACACCAGGTTACGCCCACAAAGAAAACAAAGACAATCAAGATAGAGCCTAGGAAAATAAAATTAAGGCGCAAAACAAAGATAAGTTACACAGTTTCGTACCCACGTAAACCCATATTTTATAGAAGCCTTTTACAATTTGATAAGGTTATACAATACGAGGATATGAAAATGTCCTAAAACAGGTGCCCGTCACTCGGCTTCTGGCTAAAATGACTTTAACTACATTTTCAGAGAGCTAAAAAAGGTTGAAAACGACGAAGTTTTGACGTTTTTAACTCTCTTACATCGATTTTGTCATAAGAGAATGAGCTGATTTTATGAGATTAATATTTTAGCGCATTATTTTATATTGACTTTAGATGTTTAAAGAAATAGATAAAATCATGACGGCAAAAGTTTTCGAGAACCCCAAGGACCGGTAGATTATGACGAGAAGGTGTGGTCGGTGGAACACGATTTTCCTTCGAACTTTTCTAATCAAAGAACAGTATTTTATGTAGTTTTTCCATGGCCTTTTTTGACTAAACCGTGCTCATGGGGATATGTTTGAAAAACAACCTCGTTCCAGGGCTCCCTCCTACTTGTAAGAGAAAGCCCTACGAACGAGTTTGCTTGAGAAAAGTTAGCCTGTTCCAGGCGTTCAGATAGTAAAGCGCGGGAGAAAAATTCACGAAAGAAAAAAAAAACGAGGGGATACTAGAGGGGGAAGGGGAGAGAACGCCTGTAAACATTCCCTTACAGAGCTCTTTCCGCCCTTAATTGACCGCCGACCGCGTAACTGTGACATGAACTACAAAGCGACCCATAAGCTCATGATAGTGTGAAACGTGACCTTTGAGTTAGCTTTCAATAAACAATATCAGAGGTTTTCCTTCTTTTAACTAAGCAAATCTAATTTCTGTCGCTCTGAGTCTAACATTTAGACGGCCAGTCGGCAATAAGGAGGTGTACTGGAATCCAGTATACCGGAACGACCCTTTGTTAACAATGTTTACAGGCGTTCTCTCGCTCTCGCCCCCCCCCCCCCCCCCGTTCCACCCCCGCCCCGTTTTTCCGATGTACAACTTAACTCGCTCCCCACTTACCGCCGCGCTCTACTATCTGAACGCCTGGAACAGGCTATTGAAAAGTCTTGTCCCCTGCAAATGATGACTGTTCAAGTGGGACGAGTTTTCCTTATTTTTTTAAATTAAATATTTACCTAATATCGTAAACCGACTATCCCCCCCCACCACCTTGTCAAATAAGCCTCCTTTCTAAAAAGCCCCCTTTCCAGGGAAAGGAGGTTAATAAAACCGCCGTTCTCTTAAGCCTGTCTTCTCTCCCTTCGCCCTTATCATTTTACAGTAAAACTTCATTTGGCCGGAAGATCTGGCCGACAGATTATTTGTTCACGCGTTAAAAGTTCTGATTTGTACCTGAGTGACCCTCAGCTGCATAACCTTCAACTTCTTGTACTTGAGTTTCCACTTTGCATTCTAGTTCTTCCGTAGAACTGATACCATCTCAAGTAAACCCCCCCGTCTCTATTAATCCCCCCAAAAATGTATTTGAAATAAGTTTGCCCTCGGAGGTTTAATAGAGGAATTACGGTATGATTTTTTTCAGACCAGCGCTTGAATATTTCTTAGGGTAACTTAAAGGAGCTGTGTCACGAAATTCAGCCACATTAGCAAATTACAAAATGCCAGTTAAAAAAAGAGAAACATAAAAATAACCGCTTAAAAATTTAAAGGAAGGTTAAAATAACATAACAGAAACAACAGATGCCACGGATGGGCAAAACTGAAGAAGATTGAAACGGATTGAAATTAGCGTTTTTGAAAACTGTTCAGCCCAACAGTTTCATGCTGCTTGCATCTTCAAAAATGATGCTCAGTAGACATATTTGTTTGTCTCGATCTCTGATTTTGTCATTTACCTGTAATTTCTTTGCTTACGTTAACTTCCTTAGCGGCTGAGGGCGAGTAAAATTTGGCAAAATTAATCAAAATGAACTGGACTGCCATGGCACAACCCCTTTAACGTGCATGACGTTCGTTTCATTTAATTTTCCCTTGCCCCCTTTTTTTTTTACTTTGCCCCCACCCCCTCCTCCCTCATGAAGTTTTCTAATCGTCCGTCCCTAAACTGAGTGTATTGATTGATTCATTCATTTTGTCAGCATCTGTTTGTGCTTGCAGATTTTTTGATACCGAAAGTATTTAAAACTTGTTACAA
This sequence comes from Porites lobata, assembly GCA_942486035.1. Lineage (NCBI taxonomy): Eukaryota > Metazoa > Cnidaria > Anthozoa > Scleractinia > Poritidae > Porites > Porites lobata. The sequence continues at coordinate 22,481 of CALNXK010000142.1, read as the reverse complement.
CTCGATCAGGGTAGTTATTAGATTGTGTACAGACTAGAGGACATTTATTTTCCGGTAGAATTAAGAATACTCTTCTCTATTGCCACTCAGCTTGTCATCAATGTAAACCTCCGAAACCTAACCAAGATGTCCTGCGTAGAAACCTCACGGTGTAGGCGATTAAAAAAAAAATTATCAAAACCCCTTTTTGCGCTTCTAACATGACAATCATTGCAGTTCGTTGTTACTCATAATAACTTTGAGGAAGTTTACTAATCTCAACATGGACTTTATGTAGAATCGTCTCTGAACTTTTTTGTCGTCACGTAAGCCGCTATGAAATGTATTTTCAAAATAAGACATTTACCGAAGTTTATCTAAGCGGTTATCAACTCCGAGCCCAATTTACGTTTGAGCACTGATTGTTCATAATTTAATAAGCGATAAATAACTTAAGCTTACAGAAAAGAATTTAAACGTGTTGGTCAGCATAGTAAATAAATGAGGTTGTAAGCTTACTACTTACTTCAATATATCCTGCTTTGCTGACGCGAAACTTGAATTCGTTCTTCCACGGATACAAATGATGAAGTTCCACTGAGCCAGGTTCTAAGTCATCTTTACCTGTCCACGATACGTTTCCTGAAACTTCACAAATCGTAGTTTGTAAAAAATCCATTTTAATTCCTTCAAGCTTGAGCGTCCTAAAACCAGCCATCCACAATAGGAAGAGGAAGCGAAACAGGAACAGAAAACGAAAGATTGGAAAGGGGATTTTACCCAGAAGGACGAAATATATCAGGTTGCAAGAACTAGACGATAGTCCACCCTCTCTTTCCATATATCGATCCATAAAGCAAAGTAGTGAGCATATCATATCATATCCTAACATATATCATATCATATCTCATATATCATATCAGGGCAACCTTTGATATTTCTTATTTTTCAATTCTTAATCCGTGAGACGAGGGAATGTCACAATTTATGCTAACATAATTTGTAATGCTGTGAAAGTTTTGAACCCAGGAGTCATTTCAAAAGTAGGTTGAGTTTGATCGTCCGGGTGAACGTAGTCCTGAACAGGACTGTTGTTGGTGACAGTGACTGACGTTTCGACAACCTGTGCGGTAGTCATCTTCAGAGTCAAAGTGAATTGTTTCACGTCAGTTGATTGTGTTATATTCTGGTCATTGATCTGATTGGTCAATTACGTCGCGATGTTATTGGTCGTCTGTCAGTTAAGCAGTGATGTTATTGGCTATGAAGACTCGTAATCAGTAATTGGTGCGTTTCGATCCGTCTATTGTCATAGTTAAACAATCGTCTATTGTTAGTCGTAGTTAGCAAAACTAACTAACTACGACTAATACCAGGTGAGCTTTCGCGCGAAAACATGAAATCCTCACATATGAAAATGACATGTTATCCCCCCCACTTGAAAAGATGTTAGCGTAAGTCAAATTGTTAGTTCTCCAGACGTTCTCCCGTAGCAAAACTAACTACGGGAGAACGACTGGAGAACTAACAATTTGACTTACGCTAACATCTTTTCAAGCGGAGGGATAACATGTCATTTTCATATGTGAGGTTTTCATGTTTTCGCGCGAAAGCCGACCTGGTATTTCTTTGTTGTTTACATAATATATTTATCATACCCAAAGGCAATTTGTTACACTGCGCATGCGCATGGTGTATTTATTCTTGATCCCAGTGTCCCCTGCGTGCCTACGCTTGTCTCCCTGGGTCTGCTCCTGAAAGGCCGATTAGTGTTAATCCAGGATTAAAATTTTCAGTGGCACGTTTTTGTATTTTACCTTCCAAAGTATTGCTGTATCTAACTGGGAGTAAAGGCTCATCAGTATGTTGTAAGCTCCAGTTGCATGCTCGTACACAAGAAAACTTTGCGTCAAATTAAGTCTAATCGATATATCCTGGGTTAAACTTAACCATCCTTCGACGAACCAAAACCTGGTGGTTAAATATGTGCAGAGAAGCACCTGAGTCGAGAATTTATTTTGTCGAGTAGCCTCAACATTTTCACCACTGAAAACAAGAAATGGTGACCATGAAAATGTTGTGAAGCAGCTTAAACAAGTTCAAACTCTTCACCACATATCACAATCACGTTGTGAGAGGGGGACAGTTAAAAATCGAATCATTTCAAGCCGGCTCTCACATGTACAACACCAAGCGTCTGTTTCTTAAAACTCCCGAAAACATTTTTAAGTACACAAACTTTATTGGCAGAAATGTGATTTTAAATTTTCACAAGATCGATATTTATTTACTTTTCACAAAAACTCTCAAGGATCGGCCATTCGTCCCAGCTGCGGCAGTCATATTTCTCATGACTTGAAAAAAAATATATATGAAAACTTCAAACGAAAGTTATTAAGGGGCATAGTTAATGTCATAAAAAACAAGTCCTTTACAAAGACGACAAATAGGTAACTTTTTTTACGATGAAATTCTTAACTATCAGGTAGAAGGCGACACCAGTTTGAATTTTCGGGACAAGTAAATTCAATGTTTGCTAATTGTTAAAACGAAAGCCGATTGCCTATCGTGCAATTCTTTAAAAGGTACTTTTTAGTTTCAGAAGCACTATAAATTGCTCCAAACCTTATTCTGACGTAGAATGACATGTTCCTCGACATATTTAAAATATCCCTCGGCAGTTTTGGCTCAAACTCCTGCTGCATACATTTTGATTTATTGCAATGCATTTTCGACGACTTTTACTGCTGTTCGTTGCTTTCAACTCAGGAAAAAGGTATTGAGATTGGACGCTACCTCGTATCAGAGCTCAGATAGAACTGTCCAGCACCTTTGTTTATGACTAAAAAATGAGCACGAAGGCAGTTCTACGAAGAATTCGCACCTCACCCAGCGGAGATGAACGACAATGATGCCTAATTACCTAAATACCTAATTACCACAAAAGATGATTGGTGATTGATATCATCTCATAAGAAGATGAAGCACGACCATCCGGGTGAACGTAGTCCTTTCATTGACTCTGAAGATGACTACTGAACACATCAGGTTTTCAAAACGTCAGTCACTATAAACAACAGTCCTATTCAGGACTACGCTCAAACAGGCGATCTTGCTCCACCTAATTACAAATTGTTTTCTTTACTAAATGTGCTTACTATATGTTTTTCGTACAGTATACTTAATAACAAATACCTAATTACCACGCAATACTACGAAAATTGGAAATTTATCTGTGCAGTTATTTACTACAAATATCAAACTACTACAGTTATATATAAATTGTATTCTTCACTAAAGTTACCTCACCGTAATACCGTGTTTTTAAGTACTAGCTCTTTACTACAAATACCTGACTTCACGGAAATTGCATTCCTCAATACAAGTTATCAAAATTCCTAATTGCATTTGTCACTGCAACAAGCTAAGAGCTATGTAAGCCTTCACGTATATAGTCACCTTTATCAGACTATTAGAACCGGAATTACTTAAACCTAATTTACGTTATCCAGACATTCAGCAAAAAAAATTCAGAGAAAACTGTTGTTATTTTTCTTATTTTTTTCAGCAGAATGTTCTTACAAATTGCGAATTATCAATCACATTGCATACCGTTGATTAGACAGCTAAGAATTTGCATCGAATTCTTTCAGTTGATCGATTATCTCCTGCATGATTGGTCTCGCCCCAGGCTCTCTCTGCAGGCATCGCCGTACCAGGCCACGAAACGCGCCATTTGTTACAAGCACCACTTGTTCTTCACGCCTTCGGGGATCTGGAAGTTGCCGGATGCACATTTCACAAAGAAGAACACCAAAGCTGTAAACATCAACCTAACAACAATGCATTATTTGAATAAGTCAATATTTTTTTTCCTGGGATGTCTGTGACATATTACGGTTAAAGTCTGGGGCAGTTGAGTACCGCAGCCCAACTGAGTCAACTGAGACAAGTTCCATTTGGAGACACCAGAACCAACTATGCGATAGTTTAATAGGTTGACTAAAAACTAAGAAACGTGGAAGAGGGAAGAATTTGAGCGCGCAAAACTGCGGTTGGCATGCGCAAGAGCTTGTAGAGGGACAAGACAGGACGGGACGGGACGAGCAAAGGGCTCTTATTTTTTAAACCTAAGCAGGATTGACATATTTGAATTAAAAAAAAAACAGTTGGTCGTGGGTAGTCAAATGTCCTCATCGTAAAAATGCCTTAACACCGTATAACTTTGTAAGTCCAACCCCTTCTTTCCCAATTTACTAATGACAGCCGACGAAATACAAAGCACAAGAACATTATAAATACCATCAACGCCGCCACTTCTTCCGTAGGCCCAAACGATAACAATGGCAAGAGGAAACCACGGCCGATACGTTGTAAGAAAAGAAATTTAAACCGACGGTGGATTCGGGGATGAGCAAGGGTCACAAGAGCACGCTTTTACTCTACAGAATAACTGGATCCGGACCAGTCAAAAAAGTTGTACAGTACCGATAACTTTAGCAGAGAAAAACTAGAGTTTTTGCAAGGCCACAGGCACCTGTAGACTTGTGAAAACTCCGGTATTTCTTTACACATGTTGTCGGAGCCGAAACACTTCTATGACTGATCCGGACCAAACACTTACGCATATATTAGCATTGCTGTACATTTGTAAATTCAATGAGTCTTTGAAATTCTCGAAAATTCAATAAACAACTTACCTTCACTGACTGGTTTGATGTAAGTGCTTCAGGTGCGCTGTAAATCATAGCTCCAGGACCCACTGTCATGGTCTGCTGTATGACATTAGCAGTGCCGTAATCTGCCTCTCCATTGGTCACCTTGTCGCCATAGCAACACATTAGCACTACTGACGTCACGATGAATAATGGATTCTGGCTTCCTCTGATGAAGGTAGTTCAGCGCAAGAGCAACATCCAGGGAAATGACGGCGATTTCCGTTTCGGAGAGTTGTCGCTGTTCCAACAGCGTCCGCAGACTTTTCTCCATTAGCTCGGTGACA